>APFE030003962.1:293852-340038 GCA_000404065.3 Pinus taeda
GGGCGACAACGATTTTATGAGTCCCCCCGGCGGGGGTTTGTGGGTAGTGCCCTCGAAGCTAAAAATAGATGTAAACTTGCCTTGTAAAATATTATAATTTCGTAGTCAACCTGATCCGTTCATTAGGCAGATGATCTAATGGTAGAAGTTATGTTTAATTTAGGGTTTTTTTCCCTAGAAGGAAACCCCTCACTATATATGATGGAATTGTATTACGATTGTAGATATGTGTATTCTGAGTGAGAAATAGAGAGGAGGTTGTGTGAGAGCGAAGAGGAAACTATAGCGGATTGAGTGTAGGTTGTATCTCTTCATTTTGCTGGATAATATAAAGGAAGGATTGGTTGTTTGTCAGTGGACATAGCGCAAATTGGGTGAACCACGTATATCTGTGTCTCTCTTGTTTTATGCATTTTTTGTGTTTATATTTCTGAAATATTTTATGTGTTTCATCGCTCTGTAATATATAATTTTCTAACAACTGGTATCATAGTCGAAGGTCTATTTGGATGATAAACTTGTAGGAGAGAAGGGATCCTAGTTCAAGTGGGAGCAATGGCGGAAGATGGCAGGTTTAGGGTCGAAAAATTTAACGACCAAAACTACTAGTTATGGAAGATGCAACAAAAAAGGTTTTAATGTTGGCATTGGCCAAATTATATGAAAAACCCTCAACTTAAAATAAGGTATTTCTTATGAAGCATTTATTTAATATGAATATGTCAAAAGGTGGATCTGTTGTAGATCATTTAAATGAATTTAATACGGTTACCAGTTAGTTAAGTTCTGTAGGGGTAACTTTTGATGATGAAGTTAGGGCTATGTTATTTCTATGCTCATTGCCAGAAAGTTGGAATGGTTTAGTTATGTCCATTAGTAACTTTGTTTTTGAATCTAGTACTTTAAAGTTTGATGTTGTTGTTGGTGAAATCGTTAGTGAGGAAATGTGACTGAAAGCTTCAGTGAGACATCAAGTAATGCTTTGACTGCAAAGACTAGGGGAAGAAAAATGGAAAGAGGAAAGAGCCCAGATATCGCAGTAAGTCAAGGAAAGTCAAATCCAAGTCCAAATCAGGGATAGTGTTCTAGAAATGCGGGAAGAAAGGACGCTTGGAGAAAGACTGTAAGTCTCATAAGGGAAAAGAAGGAGACACACAACAAGAAAAGAATCATGAAGCGAATGTAACAGGTAATGTGTTGCAATATGATTTGATTCTTCCTTTACAAATTATTATTGATGCATGGGTGGTAGATTCAGGGGCCTCATTCCATTCCACAGCTGATAGGAAACATTTTCATGATTATGTTCAAGGAGATTTTGGACAGGTTCGTTTGGGCAATGATAAACCTTGTAAAATCATTGGAATGGGTAAAGTTTTCATAAAACAACTGAATGGAGAACAATGGCTATTGAAGGAGGTAAGATATGTTCTAGATCTGAAGAAAAATCTAATTTCAACAGGGTAGTTAGGAGGTGAAGGTTGTGTAACTACTTTTACAGATAAAACCCGGAAGGTCACTAAAGGAGCCCTAGTAATAGAAAAATGAGAAAAGGTTGGTACATTGTATTTATGCAATGGTATTTATAATTCTATTAATGCTTTAAGCTTTATGGGAGAAGATACAACATTGTGGCATCATAGGCTTGGGCACATGAGTGAGAAAGGGATGTAGATTCTTCACTCAAGATATTTGTTTCCAGGTTTGAAGCATGTTGATTTAGAATTTTATGAGAATTGTGTTTATGGAAAACAAAAGAGAGTCAGATTCCTCAAAGTTGGTAAAGAAAAGAAGAGTGAAAAATTAGAGCTTGTGCATAAAAATGTATGGGGACATACGTAGGTATCATCTCTCGGTGGCTCTCACTATTATGTTAGTTTTATTTATGATGCAACCAGAAAAACCTAGATTTACTGTATTCAAAACAAATATTATGTATTTGATACTTTCAAGGAATGGAAAGCTTTTGTTGAGAATCAGACAGGAAAAAGGTTGAAGTGTCTTAGATCAAACAATGGAGGATATTATTGCAACAGAGTTTGATAAGTACTATTTAGAGCATGGAATTTGCAGAGAGAAGACAGTTCCAGGAACACCACAAGAAAATGGTGTGTCAGAAAGGATGACAAGACAATCATGGAGCGTGAAAGGTGCATGAGATTGCATGTAGGATTGCCTTTACAATTTTGGGCAGATGTTGTATATACTGTTGTTTATCTAATAAATAGAGGGCCTTAAAGTTCCTTGGATGGTGGTATTCTAGAGGATGCATGGATAGGAAAAAAGGTAAACTACTCATTTTTAAAGACTTTTGGTTGTGAAGCCTTTGTCCACATTAATAAATAAAATTGAACAAAGCTTGAGGCAAAATCAAAGAAATGTACCTTTATTGGATATGGTGTTAATGATTTTGGTTATTGCTTTTATGATTATGAAAAACACAAAATCATTAGGAGAATAGATTTCATATTCAATGAAAAGGTTTTGTATAAGGATCAGATGTAGGAAAAGAAACAAGAAAAATAAAACAGAGAATGCATAGTGCTTGATGAGATCACAAAAAAGTAAAGGTGCCTAAAATCATAATGACCAATAGCTATAACAACAACAACAACCAAAACAACAACGAGCACCTCAAACACCTGAAAGTGGTGTTAGAAGATCTACTAGGATAAGTAGATCCCTTGAATGATAATCTCCTTCATTATATTATGTATTTTTGACTAAATATGGTGAACCAGGATGTTATGAAGAAGAAATGCAAGTAGAAACCAGGAAGAAGTGGGAGCTAGCCATGAAAGAAGATACAAAATCCTTGGTACATAACTAGACTTGGGACTTAATCAAGTTGTCTGTAGGTAAAACACCATTACAGAATAAATGTGTTTATAGGTTGAAGGAAGAAGATAGATGTAGAAAAAGGTATAAAGCTAGACTTGTGGTGAAGGGGTTTGCACAAAAAAGGGGTATAGACTTTGATGATATATTTCTCCTATTGTTAAAATGACTTCAATTAGAACTATTTTAAGTCTAGTAGCAGCAAAAGATTTGCATCTTGAGCAGTTATATGTAAAGACGACCTTTCTCCATGGGGATTTGGAGGAAGAGATCTATATGCAACATCCATAAGGATATGAGGTCAAAGGGAAGGAGAAACTAGTTTGCAGGTTGAAGAAGAGCTTGTATGGCTTAAAACAGGCTCCAAGGCAGTGCTATCTAAAATTTAATAGGTTTATGTCTGAACAAGGTTATACTAGATGTCACTCTAATAATTGTGTTTATCTCAAAAGGAAAAATGATGGCATCTATATTATATTTTTATTGTATCTAGATAACATGCTTGTTGTAGGTTCTAACATGTAGGAATTAAATCCGCTCAAAGGATTATTGGCAAATTCATTTGCAATGAAGGATTTGGGTGTTGCACAAGAAATCCTTGGTATGAGAATAACTAGAGACAAGAAAAATTGCAAATTAACATTGTCTCAGAGTGAGTACATAAAAAAGATGTTGAAAAGATTTTTAAAAATGCAGAATGAAAAACCAGTTACTACACCTTTGGCTAGCCATTTCAAACTAAGTAAGGAGATGTGTCCCAATACTTAGAAAGAGATGGCGTATATGCCTAAAGTTCCATACGCATCAACAATTGGAAGCTTAATGCATGCAATGGTCTACACAAGGCATGATATTGCACATGCAATGGGAGTTGTAAGCAGGTATATGAAAAATCCAAGAAAAGAACATTGGATGGTAGTGAAGTGGATTCTCAGGTATTTGAGAGGTACCACAAATCAAGCATTATGCTTTGGTGATTCAAACATTTCTCTACAGGGATATGTTGATGTAGATATGGCAACTGATAGAGATAAAAGGAGGAGCACCACAGGGTATATGTTTATTGTAGGCGGAACAACTATCAATTGGGTTTCAAAATTGTAGTGTTGTTGCACTCTCAATGACAGAAGAAGAATATGTTGGCACTACAGAGGCCAGTAAAGAAATGATTTGGTTACAAGGATTTCTGGATGAATTGGGTAAGAAGTAGGAGTTGGGCAAATTATACCGTGACAACCAAAGCACCATTTATCTTGCAAAGAACTCAACATTTCATTCTAAGACTAAACATATACAACTCAAGTACCATTTCATATGGTCAGTGTTGGAAGATGGATAGTTGAAGTTGGAAAAGGTACACACTAGCCAGAATCCTACAGATATGTGAACAAAAGTTGTAACCAGGGAGAAATTGAGATTCTACTCATTTTCAATTGGTATTCAAGTATGATGATGAAGATGAGAAACAACTAGGTCCAAAGTAAAGTCAATGTCCATTAAATGAAACAACAGTGGAGTTGTTATCACCAGTCTCCAAGTGGGAGATTGATGGGTGTGGAGCCTGATTATCTTCTTTATTCAAAGGTATCGCCGCGTTGGACCCCTGTTCGTAACGGGACAACAATGCCACCCATCGTTTAATTTCCATTAGGGGGGTCCGGGGGGGGGTGAAGATTTTATAAGTCCCCCCCCCCCAACACACCGCCCCCTCCCCCTTCGGCGGGGGTTCGGGGGCAACACCCTCGAAGCTAAAAATAGATGTAAAATTACCTTGTAAAATATTGTAATTTTGCAGCCAATTTGAGCCGTTCATTAGGCAGATGATCTGATGATAGAAGTTATGTTTAATTTAGGGTTTGTTTTCCCTAGAAGGAAACCCCTCACTATATATGAGGGAATTTTATTGCAATGGTAGATATGTGTATTCTAAGCGAGAAAGAGAGAGGAGATTGTTTGAGAGTGAAGAGGAAATTACAACAGATTGGATGTAGGTTGTATCTCTTCATTTTGCTAGATAATATAAAGGAAGGATTGGCGGTTTGTCCGTGGACATAGCCCAAGTTGGGTGAACCACATATATCTTGTCTCTCTTGTTTTATGTGTTTTATGTGTTTATATTTCTACAATATTTTATGTGTTCCATTGATCTGTAATATATAATATTCTGAAATATAGACATTGTCTTCATTATGAGTTTCTTAGAAAAGGATATGTCTTTTTTGGTTGCTAACTCCTCCTTCTTTAGAGTCTTAAGTGTCCCTACTTCAACCACCAAACAAAGAAAACTGTGTTTCAATGTCTTTGCAATCATCCATTTTGCCTATGTTAGCGTGTGTCCCTTCCAAGATATAAGGAATGATATGCATGTTGAAAACCTCCAAAACACTCACAAGGACATAAACTTATGAATTCTATTAAAAACATAAATTTCACCTACTATATATCACATACATTTCACCTTCAATATATAGCGACAAGCAAACTTAATAAATTTGCTTAATAATTTTTTAATATATAGTTGTGTGGCTTGCATATTGATTGCCTGCAATACAAACTCTTGTTGAGCATTTAATTTTGCATTTGATGACCATACCAAATACAATTTTCACCGTTTTTAATTTACTAATGTTGATTCCATGTTACTAATTTCTTGCAAATATGAATGGTAAGCTAGTGAAAAATTTAATTACTTTAGTGTTCCTTCAGTGTTGGATTCTTTTTTACTCTAGAAATGACGCGATCAAATTCATTTAATGAAATAGATGGAATTATTTCCAACATCTTCTATGTTTTTTTTTTCTACTCCAGAAATGACGATCAAATTCATCTAACTAAATAGTTGGGATTATTCCTTAACCACCTTCCAAAGCTTCTAGGTTTTGCAAAAATCCAATAGTGCTTGGAAACATTGAGAGCAATTGGTTGACCTAAAACCCTTGGTGGCTGGGTTTCCTTTGGGAAGTTCTTTGTAGACATCTAAATTCTATTGTAGAGTTTAGTGGAAGTATTTTTTCCTATCTTGTTAGTGGATTTAAAAGAAAAACTCCTTATAAGAAAGGAAATTTATGGCCACTTCAGGATAGACATATTCTAGATGATGATGATGATATTGAACCCCAACTAACACAGAAAAAAAGAAAATATTGAAATTTAAAGAGCCAGAAAAAGAACAAGCACAGATACCCCTTGTTCTAGCCAATGAAACAGACTGCATTGAGAAAATTATGTCCCAGTCTCCAACCAAGGAGGCAGACTAGAAAGATGAAGAATATTGTGAATTTGATGGGGTATTATTGAAGGATCTAGCTAGTGGATTGGAGGATGCAATGGCCTCTTCAATGAGGAAAGGAATATCTAGTGACATGCCATTTTATTTAGGCATTTATGGAAAACCTGTACAAGTGAACAGGTTAGGGTGCATATCATTTGAAACATGCGTGTCTCCAGCAAAAGGAGAAACCTTTGATGTTGAATATTATCCTCGAGCAGGTTTTTCTTGCTGTTCCTCCTAAAGAACATCACTCTTTTTGAGAGGTTGTTTTTAGAAAATAAGCATCTTGTGAAAATTATGTTACTCTCCATTTGGTGAAAATAAGAAACCTCATTGGAGAACCACACTACGGACTTGAGGACACGCATCTAGGGTTACAACGGGGCTCTAAGTTTGCTCCCTATGGAGTGCAGCAGAGGAGGGAGCTCCACTCCCTCCTACAAGGAAGTGGTTGCCAGCAGAGGCAAGTCACCACTGGGTAATGTAAGAGGTTTTGATGAAGAGGGGGAAAAAATAATGAAAAGGAGTTAGAGGCGGCCAGGTCCAAGGAAAACAGTAGCACAAAGGACAAGGAGGAAGAAGACAAAAGCCAGGGAACAAGGGACAAATATCAAAAGGGACCGTGCAGACCCAAAATGGAGATTACTCCTAGAGTAGTGTTAAATGATCTTGCTTTGCAGGCACATAGGGAACATATGGGGACTTACACCGTAATCTGCAAATTCATGGGAATATGGCCCTCTGAAAAGGCATTACAGACATGGATTAAATACCACTGGAAACCCAAAGGTAGTATTGATCTCCATCTAGGGTCAAATGGTTTTTTACCGTGGTATTTACTAACATTGAAGATAAAGACAAAATATTTGAAGGAGGACCCTACTTTTTTGCAGCAGCGGGCCTCTATATGCGGCTGTGGATGATGAACTTCATTCCAAAAAGGGAGACATTCACCTCGGTACTTTTTTGGGTAAGGATATATTCCCTACCTCTCGATTACTGGCAAAATGTTTCACTTGCTGCCATTGGCAATAAACTAGGTCATTTTGTTAAAGCTTTGGAAGCCACAAGACGAGGTAAATATACTTCCTATGCTAGGATCTGTGTAGAAATGGATCTATCAAGCGCTCTTCTGGATGAAATCATCCTGGAAGTTTTTGATGAGGAATGGGTCCAAACGGTGGATTATGAGCATATCCCGTTTAGATGTCGTAGATGCCACGAACACGGTCACTTGATCAGCGAGTGTCCTCTTAGTAAAGTAGACAACAAAGGCAAACCTAATACAATGAAGGATACTGAAAACTTTCAGAAAGTGGCAATTAAGGGAAAAGGTGGCAGAAAAGGATCAAAGCAGCAGTGCAATGAGGGGTAAAAGATCAACTTGAATAGGTTTCAAAGTACTGGAAGAAAATGAAGAAATGACAAGTGTAGATCAAACAATGGAGGAAGGCCTTAAGGAAAAGGAGGAGGGGGAAAATACAACATAATACAAGAGATTTGTAATAGGAAAGAGACTATGATGAGTGAGACTGAACCAGAAATGGATATGGAAATGACCCAAAGTGAAACAGATCTGGAGGACCGTGAATTGCAGGAAATTCTAGAAAAGGAACACCTAGATCTGGAAGGGTTCTTGATGCAGGGAACCACGGGAGGGATAGATTCATTACCTCAAGAGGATTGTAAAAGAATACAACAATTGATTTTATGGAAGACTCGGGAAAGAGGGTTAGAAACAAGAATAACCACTGAAAATCTGGAAAACAAAGGAGTGAAAACAATGAAACCATCCCCAAGACTAGCTACTAGAAATGCTGGTAAGAATAGAGGCCGGAAAAAGCAGAAGGAACTTTTGATGGGGTGTGGAAAGCTAATGATAGATTCAGGTAAGATGAAAGACCTAACAAGCTACTCCTTTACAATTCTTTAAGTATGAAAGCTACATCTTGGAATATCAGAGGTCTAGGAAGTAAAAGAAAACAAAGATTGCTTAGTTATAGAATGAAACAAGATATGTCGGATATGATCTTCATCCAGGAAATGAAATGTTCCATTTAGAAAATAAGACTCATACACAACAAATGGCTCAACATATATGAGTTTCTAGAGGTTAAAGCTGAGAACACAACGGGGGGTATTCTCTCTCTTTGGAATCCCCAAAGGGTCAACATTTTGGATGTAGAGGCATCAAGAAATTACCTCTCAGTCGTCATTCAACCAGTTGGGGTTTCGGAAACATTCCTGGTCACAAATGTTTACAGTCCTCAAAGAATAGAGGATAAACTCAAATTGTTAGAAGCCCTTATTAACCTCAAGAACAGACAGGCTGGAATTCCTTGGATCATGGGAGGAGATTTTAACATGATCAAATTCCTCTTGGAATAAAAAGGAGGTACCAGAGCGCTTAACAAAGACTCCTTAGCGTTCCAATATTTTATAGACAATGTGAATTTGGTTGAGGCAGATTCGAGCAATGGCCTTTTTACATGGAACAATAAAAGAGGAGGTGAGGCACTGGTAGCGTCTAAGTTAGACAGATTCATGATATCAAAGGATTTGATGCTTCTAAATAGAGAAATAATAGCTCGAGTGCTTCCTTTTGGAGGTTCAGATCACTGGCCGATTCAATTGGAAATCAAGGGTATAGATTCTCCCAGGAATAGACCCTTCAGATTCGAAAATATCTGGCTCTCCCACCCGGATTTCATTAGTAACATTGAAAAACGGTGGTCTGAAGACCTGCAAATCCAAGGATCTAAGATGTACCTCCTTCATAAAAGACTAAAGCACATCAAGTTCAGACTTAAGGAATGGAATCAGAAGGATTTCGGTAACATTTTTGAGGAACAAAAATCAGTGGAAATCAAAATTCTAGAACTCAACCAGGCTTTGATAAAAGATGGATTTGACAAAGCCAAAAGTGAGTAGGCTGATAAATACCATCTAGATTAGGAAAATTTATGCAAACAAGAGGAAATATTTTGGAGACAAAAATCCAGAATTCAGTGGCTCAAAGAAGGAGAGCAGAACACAAGATTTTTTCACAGATCCACTATGTCTAATAGAGCTCACAACAGAAGTTGCGCTTGTCAAACATTTCCGGAACATCACTCGGGAAAACATTCCAGACAGGGATCATTCCATTAGGGGAATTACAAGGCATATCCCGGTGTCCGGAGAGGACAATTTTAACCTCAATAGACCAGTTGTTGAAGAGGAGGTCAGCGAGGTTCTCAAAGACATGTAGAATGGCAAAGCACCAGGCCCAGATGGTTTCAATGTGGATTTTTTTAAAGCTTGTTGGCATATTGTCAAAGAGGACATTTTGAATGTGGTTGAGGATTCTAGGAGCAACAAAACTATCCTGAAAGCTCTAACACCTCCTTCATCTCCCTTATTCCCAAACAGGACTCAGCTCAAACTACAGACAAGTACAGACATATTGCCTTATGTAATGTGGTTTACAAGATAATATCCAATGTAGTGGCTAATAGACTCAAACCTCTCCTTCCCTCACTAGTGTTTGAGGAACAATCAGGTTATGTGAAGGGAAGACGGATTCTAAACAACATTATTGAAGCACATGAGGTGGTTCACACGCTAACCCGCAAAAGACAAGCAGGGATGATCATGCAATTGGATATAGCCAAAGCGTATGACAAGGTAAATTGAAATTATATCAAGAAGGTCCTCTCTACCTTTGGGTTCGACCACAATTGGGTCAGATGGGTCATGGCGCTGGTGATCTCTTCCAACTTTTCTATTCTGTTAAATGGCTCTCCCTCATAAATCTTCAATCCTTCTAGAGGCCTCAGGCAGGGAGACCCTCTCTCTCCCTTCCTCTTTATTCTCATGATGGAAGGACTTGGGCGATCCATTAAGCAAACCAAGGCATTGGGCAAAATCAGGGGTCTTCAAGTTTCTGAGAATGGTTCTGTGCTGACTCACCAACAATATGTTGATGATACCTTACTGCAGGGAATTCCCACAGTCAAAGAGGCTTTGGCCTACAAGTAAATACTTAAAATATTTTACCTTAGCTACAGGTATGGAAGTCAATCTCTCTAAGTCAAAAATCTTCTTCTTAAACACTAACATTGCTATCCAAAGAAATATCTCAAGGATTCTTGGTTTCCAAAGAGATTCCCTCCCCTCTAAATATTTAGGAGTCCCTCTTACTGCCAGACCCATGCACAAGAGTATTTTGGAACCAGTTCTTAATAAGTTGCAGGACAGAGTAAAAAATTGGACCTTCCGTGCCTTGAACCTGGCAGGCAGGTTAGTTCTGACAAAGGCAGTTCTGCAATCCATCCCAGTTTTCATGTTATCAGCTCTCCCAACTCCCAAAGGTTTCTTAGAGCAAATCAAATACATACAAAGAGATTTCCTTTGGGGCAAGGAGGAAACAAGAAAGAAATGGGCCCTAGTTTCCTGGGAAAAAATATGTAAACCCAAAAGTCATGGGGGTCTTGGTTTGGACGATCAAGAGATTCTTTGTAAAGCACTAGGAGCCAAGCTTTGGTGGAGATGGGTGCAGGAGCCAAAAGTCCAGTGGGACAGGATATGGAAAGAGAAATATGCCAGCTCTTGGCACACTAATGATCTCATAAGAATGTCTGGAATTATAAGAGGCTCAAACATATGGAATAGAGCCTGGGAAAACAAATGGCAGCAAGAACCAACACTGTTAACTGAGAATTTTGTAAGCCTCAAGCAGGAAACAGATGCCCAAAGGTTAATCAAAGTAAAGGATTTTTGGGATCTTTCTCATACCTCTGAAAAGTGGAGAAGCTGGAGAAACATTGATTGCAGAGAGGACAACCCCCTAAAAATCAAAGCAGAGGCTCTTGGGGACTTGCTCAAGCAAAGAATGATCTTAATAACAAAGGAGCAGGATCAATTGAGATGGGGTAACAACAAGAGAGGAGCCTTTAATCTCAAGGAAGAAAAAGGTTTTCTCCTTGGGCTAGGTTCTAGTGTTCTAGAAAAGACTTGGTTGCATCTCTAGAGGCATCAAGGTTAGATGAAGATCAAGCTTTTTATGTGGCTGGTTCATCACAAGAAAATCTTGACTTGGGACAAAATTAGGAGAAGAGGAATTATGGGGCCTTCTAGATGCCAGCTCTGTGAGGAGCAGGAGGAGACAATGGAACATATTCTCAATAGCTGCTCGTACACAACCTGGCTGTGGGATTCGTTCTCTTCAATTTTCCACTAGTCTGATAGGGACAGAGGAAGTATCACAAATACCGTAAACCACTGGAAAAGAAACTACACAAAGAATGAATTCCTAAATTTGTCTCGGGCCTTCACTCCTTGATTCATTATCTGGAATGTCTGGAAAGAAAGAAATAAAAGAATTTTCAAGAATGGAACTTCACCACAACATCTACTTGATCTTATCTTGAAACAACTCAAAGAGACAATCAGTTCCACTATTTGCAATATCCCCAAGAATCCCCCTCATATGAAGAGTAGAGAATTCTTAGGCAATTGGGATTGCAAGGGATAACTCCTCAAGGTATAAACAGAAGGAATAAAGCTATGGTTATAGAGAAGGACTACTGAAAACCTCCACCAAAAGGCTTTCTGAAATATAACATTGATGGTGCCTCCAAAGGCAATCCGAGAACTGCTGGTTATGGAGGAGTTTTAAGGGATGAAGAGGGAAATATTATCTTTATCTTCCACTGTCATTTAGGAAGAGCTACCAATAACATGGCAGAAGTGATGGCTCTGGAGCAGTGTCTAGAGTTTCTAACACAGAACCATAGCTCAAATATCATTGTAGAAGCGGACTCTGAGATAACCATCAACACTGTGAAAAGAATTAGCGGTGGTTCTCGGCCGGAAAGAGTCTCGAATCATTGGAAACTTATCCAGGTTTATCAAAGAATTCAACTTCATCTACAGGGCCTTCGAACCATAATTTTCAACCATGTTTATCGTAATGCCAATAAGCTTGCAGAGTTACTGGCCAATCAAGGTGTGTGCAGTGCAGAATGTGGGATGGCCAAAAAGTGGCAAGAAATTCCTCCAAGTCGTCTAAAGGCTATCTGTGAGGATCAAGCTGTTGAGGACAAGGAGGTTTTCCGATTTAGGGCTAGGTTGAATAGCACGAATTGATGTCACCAGAATGTATAACCTCAGCCCAACTGGATGAGCCAGGAAGGTTGGAGAGTCAATTTAGGTCTCACTTTTTCCCGAAGCATTTCGACCGGTATCCCCTGGTTTCTGGTTGGCACTATGCGGATTCAACTCCCAAATAAACTCGGGATCAGGTTCAGGCTTCACGGTACGAATAGGCAGAACAGGTAGTTAATGGTGTGCAATAGTTGGTTTTCACCCTCTTTTCGCTTTCAGGCTAGAAATCCTGGCAATAGGCGGGTTTCCAGTGATCGCACATCTGCAAAGTGGAAAGTGGTTTTGCAGTTTCAGGAGCGATCCCATAGGGCTCACGACACGTGGCATGGTGGTAGTTTCGGAAACCGCCCTTCATCGCTCGTTAAAATTCGGTTGGGTTTGGCGCAGCGATATGGCTGCTGGCCGTAGGATTCGGCAGCTTGGCTAGACGGTTGGGATTGTCCGCGCTGTTTAGTGGGGCCCGTCGGGCCAGTTCATCGTTTCCTGATGCTGCGCCTTGTCCTTTCAATCCTTTGTGTTCTTTGGGTGGTCGGGGATGTCCACTGACGTTGGTCGGCTCTGGGGGGTGTTTTGATTGGTTTGTTGTAGTCCTTCAGGGTTTTTTCCATGAGTTTTGGACTTTTGGGTTTTAGTTGGAGGGTCCTTGTCTTTGGCAGGATTACCTGTTCTCCTGTGTTCATCTAAATTGATAGGTTTATGTACACTTTGTAACTTATCTTTTGACTTAATGAAATAGAAGGTTTGGCTCTTGATTCAACAAAAAAAAAGAAGATTATCCTCGAGCAACGCTGAACAATAATCTTAATTTAGACAAGGCTGTAAAGAAACAAACTCGCATAAAAGTGAAAAATGCATCTCCTTACTGTAGGATGGATATTTGAGTTCAAATCTTACCGGGGGTGTCATGATGTTTGTTATATCTCCCCCACACATCAAAATTACTATTCTCTTTTACAAGCATGTTTGGCATGGAAGCAACAACAAAAGATTCAGGGAGTAATAGATGGAAATCATGACAATAATGTGGAGGGTCTAACAAGTTAAGAAAATGCTTTTGGGGGTGTTTCTTCATTTCCTCCTCCACAGAAAACTTGTGCATGGGTTGCAAGAAACATGTCTTCAAATGTTGTATGTCCAAAGAGTTCAAGGAGAGTCTATAGTTCTAGGGAAGTAGTAAAACATGAAAACAATAATAATGAAATTGTTGAGGATGCTTTGAAAACTGACACAGGACTAAAGAAATAGGTATTTAGGAGACAAAAGATGCATAACTATGTCAATACGAGGATACATGTTTCAAGGGAAATGTTTCCTCCTATAGAAAAATCTACTAGGGTAAAGGAATATACCTTTGAATCAGAGAGCTTTTACAATGTGATGAGAGCTTTTACCAAAAAAATGTGATGAGAAGTGTAACTGCAAATGGACCGAAACTCAAAAAGTCAAGGCAAGGTCTATTAGCAATTTATCAATTGGTACTAGAAAGCATAAAGTTGGTTTAGAATATTTGCTTGAAGGTTAGAAACTTAAGAAGGGAAGACCATGCCCCCTTGTGAAAAGAAATGTTGTCAATGCATGGAAATGGTTGATAAGATGCACAAACTGTCTCAGAGCCCTATAAATAAAAAATCAACTGCATAGTGCGATCATGTTGACAATGGATGGAAACCAAAATCCTTGGTGCATGGAAACCAAAAGCCTTGTGTGTCGGTAATATATATATATATATATATATATATATATATATATATATAACGTGAGAATCATAACATGAAACATGGAGTTGTATGCCACAAATTTTTGAAAATTTTCCAAAAAGCATACAAATTAACAAAAAGAGTTTGTTATCACGTGATAGTTGGAGACAAAAGGAACTTTAAATCAAGATGGATGTAAAATACCTGCATAGATCTTTCTGTTTGATATGCAAGATATAATTAGATAGGACAATTCACATCATTTGAGGAAGATATAAACAAAAAAGAATCAGTTTTCAAGAGTGAGGAATGGTATTAAGAAATTGAAATAAACATAGATATAACTGTTGTAGAATTTAATCAGATAGGCTAATTCACATCATTTGAGGAAGATATAAACCAGAAATATTCAGTTTTCAAAAGTGAGGAATGGTATTAAGCAATTGAAATAAGCGTAAGTATATATGTTGTAGAATCAATTGGGGAGGAATTTAAGCTCACGCACAATTAACGTGGTTGATATAATTTCCATGGGCTCTATTGCAACATAATCTAACAACAAAACATTACAGCCATCAGACTAGGCTTCCAAGAAAAAGGACTTAAAAAAAACAGACTTGGGCACAATGATACAAACAACCAACATGAAAGATGATTTAGGAAAGACAATTGATTCAAGACTATATTGTAAGTATCACTAAGAATTTTACAGAAATATCTTTATATCAAAGCAAAAATATTAGAAAACTAGATAGCCCAAAAGGATACCATGGTTGGGTATAAGCAAGGGGTTATGTTTGGGCCTTGAGATGTTCCCACTCAAAGTCATTTTCTAATATTTTAGTGGGAAATAAGTGCATACAATTTTGTATTATGTGATCCACAACCCCTTCTTGCTTACAGAATTAAGATTTAAAATGCTGAGAATTTCTAAAAATATTACTGTTTTCTAGACAAAGCGCATAAAACAAAACTAAAGCTACAAGTACAATGTTGAAATTGCTAAGAATTCATTCAATTGACATATTGCAACTCAAATCAATAGGATAAGGAAATAAGAGTTCACTTTACTTTTAATACCATGTTATTTCTCTCACTGAAATTGTAACATATCACATCTCTCTTCATCTATGCTCTTTCTCTGTATGTTATTGTTTTACGACGTTCCTTTGCAACTTTTGGTGCAATTGCTAGTATATGTAAGAAATTAGAAATTATAATTAGTTTTACACTTTTGTATACACTTTTATTTTTTATTTTTTTATTTTTTTATAAGAAATTAGAAATTATGATTAGTTTTAATGATCCTATTTATGATCAGTTATATATTTTTTTCTTACAATTTTTTGGGTCATTGATTAAAAAAAATAAAAATCACTATAATTAATTTAATTATATTAACTTAAAGAGATAATTCTATTTTATTTTTTGTTTCAATATATTATATATTATTATATATATAATTATATATATAATCATAATTTTGCCTATATAATCTCAGTTTTATATTATATATATGGTGGACAACTTTCAAGTTTTTAGGGCACACCATTGTTATTCATATCTAAGAAATTAGAAGTTATAATGAATTTTATAGATAAAGGTTATAGCTTTTATTTTTTATTAAAAATAATCTTAAAAAAAAATAGTGTTGATATAATTTTAAATTATTTATGACTAATCATATCCTATTACCAACCATGATTATAATGTAAAGTTACTATATTTCATTTTTAAATTAAATGAAATATTGTTGATATAATTTTAAATAGTGTTAATATATATGAGTTTTATTTTGTTGATGCCTTAACAAATTATATGAAATAGTGTTGATATAATTTTATATAGTGTTAATATATACCGTTACTAGGTTTTATTTTGTTGATGTGTTAGTTTGATCAACCAATATATCTCATCTTAGCGTGCGTAATTAGGATACATTCTCATTTATTTTTTCTTAACTGCTTATTCTGCCAATTCCATGGGTATAACTTGAATATCTATATGGATGGGTTTATTAATAAAAATTCCAATCATCCCATTGTAGTTAGTGTGGTGCCCAACCATTCATATACATTTCAGAGTTCTCCGTGTTTCCCTAGTTGCAGTTTTATCTAAAAGCTTATTGTCCAAATATTGCACACGCTTCGCTTGTAGCTGAATTTTCCTAGCAAATCCAGATGGGTTTAAGACCCTACTAAATCCTAATGGCATATTATGCTCTAAACCCCTAGGATTTGGAAACTACAGTTGTACTGATGTAGCCTAATGAAATCTTAACTAGGGGAATATGGATTATCTATGAAACATTAATGGAGCACCTGTGGGTGTAATTAGAAAGAATATATCCAACACACAAAGAAATTTTATGTCAACAAAGAAGAATAATCGGATTTATAAAATCGATGTTTTCCCTTTCATAGTCGTGATTGTTTCATTTCTATCCATTTCGATTAAAAAAATATTAATTACTTTACTTTATTTTCTTTTATGTTTTTTTTTTTATATATTCGTCGTGATTGTTTCATTTCTATCCATTTCAATTAAAAAAATATTAAATTACTTTACTTTATTTTTTTATTTTTTTTTTTATATATATATATATATATATATATATATATATATATTTAGAATTAATGGTTTTGATTATTTTAAGTTTGAATAATTATTATTATTTATTTTATTAATTGTTTTTAGTGTTTTGATTTTTAGTTTGACCCAATATTTTTATTTAAGTTTGATCATTTATCATTTTATTTAAGTTTGATCATTTATTATTTTTAAAGTTTTTTTTATTATTTAAGTTTGATCCAAACATTTAGTTTTATTTTATTAACTGTTTTGATTATCTAGGTTTGATCTAAATTTATTTTTATTTAGATATTTATTTCATTAAATTTTTTCTTTTGATTAATTTTTTCTTTTAAATAATATTTATTTAATCAAATCTCACTGTTATATCATAACAATTTTTTTTTTCTTCATCTATTTAACATGATGCCAAGATTTGGTTCTTCATCTTGTCTCGACGATGAACCACACTAGATGGTTCGAAACGCGTCGATGAAACTTTGATGAAATGATTTTTGCCAAAAATTTTCTTCCTTTTCAAAGTATCAAGTGTTGCACATTTCTTTTGGCTTAAGTTGTAGCAATCCACATGTATTAATAAGTTGGTTCACAAAGTAATTTATATAAAAAATTTAAAAGGGTATCTATAGCTTAAAATATCTTCCAAAGTCTTGTTGGTCTGGTTCCATACATGTCTTGAACTACCTTTGATTCATCTATTACCTCTATTACCTTTTCTTTAGCTTCTTACTCATCTTCGTATATCTCCATTACATGAGCTATTACTTTCATTTCTTTTTCCTTTTTAACTTCATTAAAACGTTGGTTCTTATTTTCCATTTTGGTTCTTTTGAGTTGTCCGAGACTCACCCAAGAACCAATAGACATAGGGTTTGTGTTGGATTGGCAGCCGATAGAATATGATTATGTGGTGTTCACTACAAGGTATTCCAAGTTTGCTCTAGAAAGAAAATAATCAAATTTGTGAACATCATCATTTTCTGCTAACCACAACTCCAAAGCAAACCTTCTATTGATTCACAAGTGAGTTTTATACAACTTAAAGAAACCATTTGGAAGAGTAAAACTAGCATATAAATGCAATTCAAACTGAAAAATAACAAAATGTAATAGAGGATATATAACAAATGTAAAGCTGCAAATAATACATATTTATATTATTGTATTCTTTCCCAATATAATAACCTCATAGTTTTGTACAATACAACCACCTCATAAATAGTGAGGTTTCACCAAAGTTGCAAGTAGTATGTATTTATGTTATTGTATTCTCCCAAGGATGATCAATGGTAATAATTTATTTCATATTTGAGTTGTATAGAAGGGTCATTATTGTCCATGCTTAGGAATATGCCATGAGAATTTATAAAAATGTCACTCATATAATTTTTTGACTATCAATTCATTATAGTTTGCAACATAACAACATGAATATTTTAGACCACAAAAGTTATAAGGTCTTTTGCACCTAGACTCATATCATCAGGGTATCATTCATAGTAATCCAATGTCATCTAAAGTAAGTATATCCACATTCTTCCATATACTCAACAATTCCCACACATCTATATTTTCTCCTAGAAAATATCTAAACACTGCACTCCAGGTCTAGTGTTGTTGAACTCCATCATGCTACCTATGCAATCTCCTCAAAGTCACTTGTCTCTACTTCAATGACAATTTATGAATTCCTTGAACAATATATTCTCGACAACTCTAGAACCAATATCTTTTTAGCAATATCCATCATAAAATGGTACTGTTCAATATCATTTCCATTTCCCGAGTCTTCCATTTTTTTATCTAAGAAATTATTAACTTCAACCCACAAATGAACTTTGATTCGATGAAGAAAAAAAGTTTGTTTATATTTACAAATAGGATGAAACTGTATGGCTTGTATTTTTGGGGGGCGATGGATGATCCTAACTTTTTCACTCAGAACTCACTGTGGTTGTTCAAAGATTCCACTATCATCTTAAATCTTGCAGTAAGATCTCAATATCTTTTATAAAATTCTTAAAATAAGATATTTGGGAAAAAAACCATACAAATTTTTAAAATGAACATATATATATATATATATATATATATATGTGTGTGTGTGTTTTCCAAAGGAAAAAATCGTAATTTCCATTATATTAATATTGAAAATTACATGTTGTATCAATTGCATAGAGTATTATGCATGTATTAGAGATGGATCGAGCCATCTATCCAAGTATATCAGTTCATAGGACCATAAATAACTTCAAGATAAAACTACAAGATAAAAATTTTAGTAGTATGAGCAGTAGATAGCTAGCTAATGCAAAAAAATCCATCATATAGTGGTGGATCAAAAAACTATCGAGGATCATGGACACTGATCAATCATCTTTGTTTCCTCTGGATGCTCTATGAATGGGATGTGGTAATACTAATAGCTTTCCTGTCCCTGTTGTTCTAGAATTATCCATTGGCAGATGGGATGTTGCGTGGCTTCCTTGGAAAGACTGTCAGAAATATGGTTCCTTTCCCTGTAAATATGGTTACAAACAATAAAATCAAAATGTGACTTTAAAGCTGTAATTTCGTCCAATAGTCCTATGAGTGTGTGCACATGACATTGAGATAGTGAGTTGAACCAATGATGACAATTTTTGAATCCCCAAATATCTGAATTTGGTTGCAATGTTTCTCAAGTGTGAAAATGAGGACTAATTTGAGAATGTTTAGTTTTGAATAATTGCTGTGCCTCGACCAAAACCCATCTTTAGTTTGTAATAATGGTTTTCAGAAAGAGATAATATAGCTCCTCCCCTACAGACAATTTCTTGGGTAGATCCTTCGAAATATTCCCAAGGGTAGGATTTGTCAATGGCTTCAGGTGATATGGATCAGATTTGGTGCGAGGGATTCTCTTCAAGGATCAAATGGTAGAGAGCCTCTATGTTAGTGCAAGTGATGATCCAATCGATGGGGATGTCCTGAAATATGAGTTTGTTTCTTGCTATCCAAAGTCCCCAACTGACTAAGAGAGGAAGATTGCAGTTTTTATGAGCCTTTGCGTTGTGCCACCATGATTTCCAAGTGGACAAATTTTTTTCCCCTTGCCATATGCTAGTGATATCAAGAGATTGGTATAGTTGATGCCATATATGTTGTGCCATTGGACACAATAAAAATAGATGGTCGATGGTTTCATAATTTTCCTTACAGAGATAGCAATGCGAAGGGCCATGAATGGATATGATTTGTAGGTTGTGTCAATAGGTGCTTTTGTGGTTAAAATACACCAGAAAAATCTTGTTTTTAGGGGAGCCTTTAATTTCTAGAGAGGTCACAACCACCAATCTGTAATCTCAGGTTCATGATCCAAAACAATGAAAGTGTATCCTTCTTTGGGAGTGTATTATCCACGGGAGGATATAGTCCAAATTAATTCATCCTCTCGATCTGTTATTCTAACATGGGATTCAACAAGAGCACTAATATATCTATTCTAGTCATGTCTCCAAAGGTCGGGAATCATGAGATCTTGAGCCGATTTCCATGCCTGAGAGAGCCAAGATGCATTTCCTTCATCTGCAATCTGAGATAGATATTCTATGCCTGCCAAGTCAAGGAACTTCTTGAGATCAGGCGGTAGAAGGTGGGAATTCCCATATCCTGACCATACATCCTTGCCAATACATACCTTTTCGCTTGTGCCAATTCACCAAGCCAAACCCTGTTTAATGATGGATATGGATTGTGTGACCACTCACTAGATAGCGGAGATGCCCGTTCTAGTCCTATTTTGGCTACAAATCTAGTCTAGAATCGATCGAGGATAAATGTATTTGTGATATACCACCTCTTTCCCTAGACTGGTGGATGTGAGTAACTGCCAACCCATTTTTCCCGCAAGTTCTTTTGCAAAATAGTTGAGATCCTTCATGCCCCATCCACCCCATTTTTTGGGTTTGGCTATTCAATCCCATTTGACCCAGGCGAAAATCTTGCCTTCATGGTTTCCTCTCCTTAAGAATCTACGACAAATTTGTTGAATCCTGCTGGTGATGCCCTTTGGAATCCAAGCTAGGGCCATCCAATATACTAGTATGGCTTCTAACACTGATTTGATGAGCACTAGCTTGCCTTCTCTTGATAGCCAACGTTGCTACCAAATATTGATGCGACCCTCAATTTTTGCTATTAGCCAAGTCCAATACGCAATACGATAATTGTTAGGTTTTATTCTATAGCCCAAATACTTGATGCCCTCCTCAAGAACCAGATGTCTGTATTGAAGGTGATGTAGTGCATATTCTCCTTCATTGGGTGAGTAATTAACTCTCATAATGTTAGACTTGATCTGATTAGGAAGCATACTAGTGGATTTGCAGAAGGTGGATAATATATGTACGAAGTTGGAGGTGTCTCTAATGGATCCATCAAGGAAAATGAGAACATCGTCAACAAATAAAAGGTGAATTATAAATGATACATTAGTCAATTTTACCCCAATTAAATCCCCGGATGATCTAGCAGCATATATGAGTCTACTTAATCCTTCCACGATAAGGAGGAAAAGAAGAGGTGATAAGGGGAAGCCCTATCATCCTTAATCCTTCCAGTGATATCTGGTTTTAATAAATTAATTTAAATATTATTTTTCAAAAACTAGCCATTTAATATAGCAGTTACATATTAATATTTTAATAAATTAATAAACTAGTATCTTATTTAAATGTTATTTTTCAAGAACTAGTCGTTTAATATAGCCGTTACCTATTAATATTTTTAATAAATTAATGAAATAATATCATTATTTAATTTTTTTTCTCCAAAAACTAGCCGTTTAATATAGCCATTACTTACTGATATTTGTTTTTAATATATTAATAAATTAATATTATATTATTGTTCAAATATAGCCGTTACTTGAAATTATGTCTCTACATTGCTCTCTATTTAAGCCTTTGCCATGGTCTACCTCTTCATCTGGCCCTGATGATGAACCACACTTGTTGGTTTGAAACACATCGACGAAAAAAATAAAAAATTTTCTCTCATGTGATTTCTACCGAAAGACTTTGTTTAATTCATTATGGATCACAGAAGCTTGAATACAGAAAAAAGGGGTAGTCGTATCTGAGTCCCCTCTCAGTATGAAAGAAGTTGGAGGTATCACCATTGATAAGTATGCTAAAGGAAGCAGAGGAAACACATCACATGACCCAGTTGATAAAATAGTGAGGAAAGCCAATGTGGGTTAAGATGAGTTGGAGATAGGTCCATCTGGCTTGGTCAAAAGCTTTAGAAAGGTCACTTTTGAGGATGATGCTTTTGAGGTTCTTGCGTTTGATGGAATGGAGACCTTCTTGAGCTGTATTTATGGCTTCATGAATCTACCAGTGATTTAGGAAGGCGAATTGTTCTTTGGATATATGATAGGATAAGATAGGTTTGATACGATTAGTGATGATTTTGGATATGATTTTGTAAATATAGTTACATAAGGAGATGGGATGAAAATCATCAAACGACAGGGGGTTATCCATTTTGGGTACAAGGGCAATGAAAGTGGAATTAAATCCCTTGTACATTATGCCATTTAGCCTATAGTCTTCGATAGCCAATAGAAGATCCTTACCAATTAATTCAAAGAAGTTTAGGTAGAATTCGATGGGCCAACCAGTCGGTCTTGGAATCTTGTCTCTTTTGAACCATTTTAGAACAACTTCTATTTCCCTCAGGGTGACAGGTCTGTTTATGTTATCCAAGTCATATTCATCAATTGATCGAGGAAGTGTTCTGGCTATCTTAAGCACCTTTGCAATACTCACTTCTCGAGGGGCTTTGAATAATTGACTAAAGTGTTTGATGCCCATGTCTACAAGTTGATTGAATATAAAGGCTTCCCTTCCCGACTCATATTTTAATGACCAAATGGTGTTGGTGATCTTCCTTCCTCTCACACATTGTTGGAAAAAATTTGTGTTTTCATCCCCAGCTTGGAGCCAGATGGATTTTCTTTTTAGTCTCCATTCTTCAACATTTTGTCTTAATAATCTAATCTTTTCTGCTTCCAACCTTGTTAGATGGAGTTTATGCTCCATGGAGCGAAAGCCAGAGTTGTTTGAATCTAAAAGAGCTGCAAGTTCATATTCAATATTCTGCAGTGTAGCTTCATCCTATCTCTTATTTTACTTGGACCATGCTATCGTCCCATGTTTGAGGCGAGACAGGTTATAGGCTATGACTTCAGCAGGAGGGGTGTTTCTTTCCTGGTTGCAGGGGATCCATGTATCTTTAAAATTTTTGTTGAATTCATCTTCCCTTAGCCAGACATAGTTCAATTTGAAAGGGAATTTTGGCTTGATTTTTGTTGAATTCATCTTCCCTTAGCCAGACATAGTTCAATTTAAAAGGGGATTTTGGCTTACAGGAGGAGTCCTCAACTTCCAAGAAGATGGGAGAGTGATCCGATATATCCCCAGAACCTATCCATTGTCTGATTCTATCAAGTCGATCCACGAACTATGCCTTAATGAGAAAACGGTCCAATCTTCCGGTGAGTGATGCTTACCTAGTTCTCTGATTTTGCCAAGTAGGTTGTACTCGAGACATATCAATGTTAAGGAGATTGTGGTGGTCCAAAAGTTCTTCAAAGAAGTCCATGAGGGGGTCAATCTGAGCATGATTCCCCCGTGATTAATCATGGCCCAAGGAGAAATTTAGATCTCCACCTATGATAATATTGTTAGTATTCATGAAGGATGTCGACATCAGATTTTCCCAGAAGGCTTCATGATTGTGGCAGGGGCCATATTTATTAATCATTTGAAGGGGGGTACCCAAATCAATAGAGATAAAATCTACTCCAAGACTCCTTCCCTCGCCCAAAGATTTTCAATCTTTATAGTTTTCTTTTTGAAGCCAATAGCACAAACCCTAGACCTACCTCCCACATGGAGAGTATGAAAAGTCCAACCGGGGAGGATAGATTTCATGATGAGATTAATAGATTCTCCATCTCTTAGGGTCTCTTGTAGAAACATAACATCCAACTTCTCTACTTCAAAGAGTCTCTTAAGGGCCTATTTTTTATCAGGGTTGGCCATGCCCCTGTAGTTAAAGGATAAGTACTTCATGAGGTAACAATATCTAGGTTGCCTTTTTCTCTAAGAACCCAATCAATGGATATTGTTTTCTAGATGCCACCTTAATCCTAAGAATGTCTCCCCCTGGTTGATCTCAGAGGCTTTGGGGGAGAGGTATCACCAATTCCATAGGAAGATAAAGGCTTGGAGTGTGCATGGGATCGAAGGTTGTACCTATGGCTAGAGCTAGTGTCAGATGAAGCCTCACCTTCAAAAGGATTTGGTAATAAGGTCACTTCTAGTGTGGTCAGGATGGTGGAAGGGTTGTAGGGAGGAGTCGATGCGACATGTTAGGGGATAGAATTAAAATTATAGGAAGATAAAATTGAACCAGAAATTGAAAGTGAAATAGAGGCAAAATCCGAAAGTAAATGATGAGCTGAAACAAGGGGTGCAGAAGAGAGCACAATATTTGGATTGCTGAGGGTGGTCGAACTGCCAGTTGCTGAGGGTTTTTCCTAGTATCCTATTGTTGCCTCGGTGTATTAGTGGGCACCTTTGGAGTAGGAGCCTTGCCATCTACTTCCTGTGTCTGCATTCCAGTCGATTCATGCCTCGTTGATGTCTCCTTGTTATCAGTGGTGAGCAATGAGAAATCTTTATAGAGATGTCCGACTTCGTGACACCTTTTGCAGCGGAATGGAATCCCTTCGTAGTCTAGAATTTTCCATATGACATGCCCATGATATTAAAGCCGTAGACTTTCAAGCAAGCCATCCCTGATATCCAAGTCAACCAGGATTCTACCAATAGCCAAATTCCATGTTTCAATGAAGGATTTATCATGGTCCAAATAAAACCCCAGATCATCGTCGATGCATCTGAACACATCTTCAGACCAAAATTGTAGTGGTAAACTTGGGATTCTAACCTAGATAGTGTTAGAGTCGGTCTAGTAGCCCTCCATCAGCGATCAAAACTCTTTGCATTTGCATAAGTAGGTGTCTCATCAGTGTCATCTCATTGCATTCCATTAGGCATGCCATAACCCTGATGGAGGAGCTGGTGTCTTTATTCCCCTCTTGACACTGCTGGATCAAGTTGTTTCAGTCAATAAACTCTCTCTTGCAATAATGGAGTCTTAACCATCAGTTGCATTCATACATTGACACAAACTGCATTGAAATTGTCGCACTTTGTACCCATGGGACGCTTAGAAGAACTTATAAAACCATTCCAAGACGTTCAAAGCACGCCATGGCAAATTCGTTTGGAAACAATTAAGGCACTGATTGATCTTGAGGCACATAAAAATGGCCTTAATGGTGCTCTCTCTTCAGCTGTGAAATTTATAATAGGCGAATCATCCTTGCAAGTACAAACGAAAGCAGTTATGCATTGTCTACATCTATGTCCAATACAACGGAAGTTGGGAAACAGGATATACAGGGTCGGAGCCTGGAGCTTCTTTGTTTGACTGTGCGCGACCTGTTGGGTGGGCGCGACCCGTCTAGGGGGTCCCAACAGTTGGAAAATAACACGAGTGCGACCTGTTGGGCGTGCGCGACCCGTCCATACCTACAAACTTAATGCTCAAACAAATGAAGGAAAGGGTCGAACATCCTGTGTTGCTGTGGAAATCTGAATTTTCAAGGTTATGGTATAAGCGAGATACAATGTTCTTTACACCGAAGGCTTACGTCAAGCTGGATTTCAACTGTCCTGCATCAAATTGTTCACCAGAAAGCAGAAGTTCTAACACAGATTTTTACAATGTTATTGATGGATTACTTAAATGAATATGCTTATTATGCCAGGGTTGCTGGACTTTCTTATGATATTCATTACACTGGTACGAGGTTCTAGGTGACTATTATCAGTTACAATCATAAGATGAGAATTTTATTTGAGGTACACTTTGAAGTCAAGGAGGATAGATTTTTCGTGATCAAGGAAAACGTTTTGAAGGAGTACCTAAATTATAAATTTCAACAGCCATATCAGCAGGCTTTATATTGTAGAATTGAGGCTTCTGTGATCCATCATATTTGTAAGAAGAGCTTCGGCGTAAATCACATAACAAAGATCATTGTCGACGCGTTTCGAACCAACTAGTGTGGTTCATCGTCAGGACAAGCTGAAGACACAAATCAGGCTTAGCGTGTTAAATAGACTGAGCAGAGACTCCAACGGCTACCTAACGGCTACTTTAACGGCTAATTTGGACTCTAGGGTCCAGGTCAAAGTTATATAAATAAATTCAATATTATTATTATTATTTTTATTTTTATAATATTAAGATCTAATAATATATTATTCTATTTCTATAAATAAATAAGTTAGGTGCAATAGCATTAATTCCAACGGTTATCATATAACTAAAAATGAATTATTTAATAATATATTTTCTTAGTCAAAATTAATCATAATAATCGGTTGAAATAATATTATAAATATATAATTTAAATTATTCATATAGTAATTCATATACTGATTATATATATAAATTTAAGGTAAACTAAGAGATTACTAATCCTTAAGGTAATTTTAAAAAGTTAAAATTGTTTATAATTTTCTGTTGTAAATTTGTTAATTAATAATACTATTATGAAACTCCAATAGTTAGTTTGAAAAATTAATGAGATAGTTTATTAACTAGATTACTATATATATATATATATTGTTTTAATATAAACCTAATGACAAATTGTTAAAAGATATCTAGACCTACTATATTAATTTATTGTTAATTTAAAGAGATGATTAGATAAATATAATAAAATGTAATAAAAATAAGAGTATAAATATCAAAGCAAATAAGATAAACAGAATTAGCACCTATAATAAATAATAATTAACTACGTAAAAGTAATGGCCTTATGAATGTAAATAAGAATAATAAAATGTAGTAAAGAGAAGAATATAAATAACAATGTAAATAAAATGAATAAATTATAACCTAGACTAACAATAATTAACTACTAAATAATTAACTAACCAAGCTGGTGAAGGTCCCCCTTCAATGCCAAGAAATCATATAATCAAATTTAAAATAATAACAGAAATTTTTATATATATATCTTTATTAGCATATACCACAACTTAAGAAGACAATTAATAATAATGCTCATAAGCACATCAAGGGGAATATACCAATGACAGCTATATCCATTTATAAATAGAGGAGAATATACTATACGAACACAATGGAAAGGAATCAACCAGGAAGAGCTCCAAAGAAACAAAGGAGGAGAATAACAAGAGAAAATCTAAAGGAAACCCTAGCTCAAGGTGGAAGAGGAAGAATCAAACTGAATCAGGGGGCACGAAGCAAGAACAACAGAAGAACCTAGGGGGCGGGGGGGGGAGAAACACTAAGAAGACAGGGCGGGGATCCAACACCTACTTACCTTCCAACCATCATCTCTGTTGAGATTAATAGGCCTTTTCTCAATTTCTAAAGCTTCCCTTAACTTACGATGATGGAACTGAGCCACCTTGGCAATAACCTTGGCCTCGTCTATACAGACATGGTGCCTGGTCTTGTCCACATGCTCCGCTAAGGCTGAAGACTTTGTTCTCGCATGTCTCAGGTCAGCAGCATGTTCACAGATTCTTTGCTGGATGGATCGCCCTGTTTCTCCTATATAGGGTGTCCCACACGAACAAGGAATCAAATAAACCCCCTTCATGTCCATAGGGTTAACAGGATCTTTCACAAACCGAAGGGAATTACGAATGGTTTTGAGGGGCTTGAAGGTTGAGGGAATATCAAACCTTCTGAGGATCCGAGCAATCTTGTTTGTGGTCCCCTGGATATAGGGAAGATGGACACCCAGATGGCGTTCCTTAGGCTCCTTCTTCTTAAACGCATTTCTGGAGGCTTTAAGGAAAGATTTCTGACCTAGGTGCCTACTATATCCGTTTTCCACAAAGACATCAAGGAGGTGGGATCTCTCTCCATCCAGGCTCTCATTGTCCGAAATCCTGAGGGCACGAGTAGCTAGGGTGTTAAGTACCCCTATCTTCTGAGCCGGGAAATGGTGGGAATCGGCGTGAAGATACTGCTCCGTGTGCGTTTTCTTACGAAACACAGAGTGGGAGAGAGAACCGTCCTCCTTCCTAGAAATAAGAATATCCAGGAAAGGGAGGCTACCATTGACCTCTTTTTCCATGGTGAACTTGATAGCTGAGGACTGGCCATTGAGGTGATTGAAGAAGAGATCCAGCTCCTCATGGCCATGGGACCAGATGACATTCGTGTCATCTACATACCTTTTCCAAAGCTTCAGAGGGAGACGAGCCGAGGCTAGAGCTCTAGCCTCGAAATCTTCCATAAATAGATTGGCCACAATCGGGGAGAGGGGGGAACCCATGGCAACACCAAAGGTCTGCTCAAAGAACTCACCCTCAAAACAGAAAAACGTGGAAGTGAGGCATACTTCAACCAGATGGGCTGTATCTGGATCTGTTAGGCGATAGATCACTTCCAAGGCCTCTTTTATAGGGATGCAAGTGTACAATGAGACCACATCAAAGCTGACCAGAATGTCTTCCAGCTCAAGCTTAATATCCTTGAGATCCATGATGAAGGATGCTGAGTCCTTCACGAAGGACTCAGTGCGGCCCACCAGGGGCTTAAGCTTAAGAGCCAGAAACTTGGCTAGAAGGTAGGTCGGCGCCCCGATGGTGTTGACAATAGGCCTCAGAGGTGCCCCTTCCTTATGAATTTTAGGCACCCCATAGATTCTGGGAGCGATGGGATTGCTCTCAATGAGCTTACGGGACAGGGAACTCACCGAGTTACTAGATTTGATGGTGAGAGCCACTGCCTTAGAGACTTTCTTTAGAGGGTTCTTGGAAAGTTTTTTATAACTGCCACTATTGAGAAGATGATCTAACATCTTCTTATGGTAATCATCTTTGTTGAGGATGACCGTCGCCCCTCCTTTGTCCGCCTTCAGGACCACCACATCTTCATTCTGATTTAAGGACTTTAAGGACTTTAAGGCTTTATATTACAGTTCATTACTGGTAAATCATCACATGTGGCAAAGGAATGAGTTCCTTGAGGTTCTTCCCCATATTGAAGAAGATAACCTTCTGAAATTTATCCCACGGATAACTTCACGGACATTCTTTGAATGCTATGTTTCAGGTAATATGACATCAAAGGAAGCTGAGTTCCTGGTTCAAGATATTGAAAAGTTTTTTTTTAAGGGCCCTGTAGCTCCAAGCAAGCCACTTTTTCCATCTCAGCACGTGGAAGAGAGAATTGTCAGACTAGATTCTCGCACAAATCATTATTATCCTGAGGGCTAAGTGAAAAAGATAAGAATTTTTACACCGCTTCATTACATTCAACTTGAACAAGATTCGGTTGCCTATGTTTATTTTTAGTAATGGGATTAACACCTGTAAATGCCACCTCTTCATCAGTTATCAACAAAATCGAGTAAATAGAGCGCTTTTCTATCTTTAGAAACGCTGATTGGCTCTTAGTTTTGTTTGTTTAATAATGATAAAACAAATTCCTTGTCTTGGGGTCGATTTGTTTTCCCCTAGCAAAATTTATTTAAAGTATCAAAAATCATTTGTAAGAGAGTGAAAAAGAGAGTTCTGAGCGCTGGTGGAGAACAGAGAGCTTACTTGTACAGTTTTTGACAGAGAGTTTAATGAAAAATACAGCTCTGACCCCTGAGATTCCTGTGGTATGACAATTTAGCATAAGTTTTCCTTCTGTTTCATATGTAACCTATTATGTTTTCATTTCACTTCATGATCATTTCCAATTGAACAAATGAAGTGTTTAGGTAGAATTCATAATATTTTATGCTCTGCCTATAAGTTTGTTCATATTTAATGTTTTCTTCTGTTTGACAAGGATTCGTCTTCTATGCCCTTGTCAGCTCCTCAGCAGTCTTGCCATTCCATTTAATGTCAATTTGATGTTAAATTTCTTGCCTACCTTGCCTCAGGGGATAATCTGTGTTCTTGATTACATTTCTTTGCTCAAGCTGTTACTTTTCCCATGCAGCCCAGAAAAAACCCCATCATTTTATTAAAAACCCTTTTTATCAATTTACTAGCCTAAAATCAGTGTTCTTTATTGGTTATCTCTGCCCGTTGAAGATCTTTGCCGAGATAGACCGGAGAGAGCCCTCTCCTGCCCCGTAGGGCTAGCTACGAGGCTAAGTGGTTTGATGTTGCCTTGGAGTTTACCTTTTTCAGCCTGAGGTGAAATTTCAAGCGCTAACAGATAGGACCCACTCCCAAATTTTCATTGTCTGGGTCAAATAAGGGCATCCACCACTTTAGTAGAACATGTGTCATATCAATATGCCAGAACTAGGAGAGGACCCAACTTGCCTAATCAGGATGTGTGAATATTAGGGAAAACCATCCTCTTGTCATGGTGAGAACCGTGGGTAACTTTTTGAGAACTTGACTCTAGATTTCCATCACCCATTGCTTGAGCCTTGTCATAGAGTAGTTTCTCCCTTTGACCCTGCTTACCAACACCGAATTCTCTGTGTCTACAACCTGGGCCATGTTAATTCCTTCTCCGAAAACCAATAAATTCCCTCGTTCCTTGACCTTAGTGCACTTGGATTTTTTCTCAGATTTTTTAGGTAGTCCTTCACTTTCTTTCCCTAGGTTGTCAGGCTGTGCTTCTTCAAAATTGGAAACCCTAACCTCTTCATGGTCCGAGGGCTAGTGGGAGGTTCCTCCAAAACAACCTAAAGATCTCACTTTGTGCAATGACTGATGTGCTTGAGATGTTAGATTTTCTTCACATGTTCTATGGAGCCCCAATCTATCAAATCCAGGTTTTCGCTTCAGATCTAAGTAACCCTTATGCCACCGCATACATCTCGCCCAGTCTAGATGACAACTTGGATATCTGTTCTATCTCCCATAATTGTAGCTCAGATGGGGACGAGATCACGAGTATCAGTTGAGGTTGATAGTCCGGTATCATGTGGTTGATGCCAACATCAGAAATAGAGGTAGGTTGTGTAAACCCTAGGGTAGTAAAAGAGACCACTCCTTCTTCCATATCAACAATATAGGGATTAACCTGGACAGCCGGTTCCAGGGAGACCGCCGGCGAATGCATGTTGTGATGTTGAGGTGGATCCTCAGTCCATATCGACATGGAATCCATGGAGTATGTCAAGTAGTCAACAAGTTCCTCTTCCATATCAATGAGGATAAATCTGGATTGGTCGCAACAGGAGCCTAAAAGATGTGGAGTTGTCACCTTCCATCAGTGGTAATGCTATCAGCTGACTGTCACGTCCTCCTCCATCGCCGAAAACCTTTTCACTTTCATTGCCGCCTACCCCCTCTAAATTTAGGAATCAGATGCCACATAACCTAACCAAACCCTATTCTGTCGCTAACCTTCGCATCACTACGGTACTTTAGAGCCATTTTCACCTCCCCCAGGCACTTCCCTACAATTTTTTCTCTCTCCCTCTCTCTCTTGATATATATATATATAATCTTGATATATATATATATATATATATATATATATATAAACACAAATATTTTGGTTGGAGTTGGGGTTGTATGCCTATTCATGATGCATATTATGGTTAAGACCAATATATATGGGCCCTGTCATCATTGGTTTAGAAAATTCAATCTTCATTTTGTCTAGTCCAGTTAATGAAGGAAGTTCGAAAGTTGCAATAAAATTACAAAAGGATTATATGGATGGTTTTAAGAAATTGTTATATGAAATTCAATGAAAAATCATTAAGTTGTAATTAAATGTTAGTGAAGTTCAATATTCATTAGAACTAGGATTAATTCTCAGGATAGAGATCCAATCCGACCCTCATCAAAATCTTGATTTTCTTATGTATATTCTTCAAACATAAAACAACATTTAAAAACTATGACAATTCTAGCTATCCTCCCAACCACCACTTAGTTTATGATTTACTAAACATTTACTATTATGAACATGTTTGGTAAGGTTACCATCACTAAAATGATAAAATCCATATATGAATCTTAATAAAAGAGGAATCTATATTTTTTAACAAGTATGGAACCAAAAGAATCATCAACACAATAACGTGGCTCTGGCTCTTGTTAGATTTGGAAATTATTTGAAATACAAGCTATACCAATCTCATAAATACTAGGGTAACTAAAATCATTTAATTTTGAACATTGTTTCAATCCTCCTTTGGAACATTCTTAAATAAAATCCAAAGGAGGAAAAGATGGTAGCATCCAATATTTTGTGTTATGCATCTCTTATTTGTGGATGGAGTATTTAAAATGTAAATATATTTAGATGGGTTGGTTATATCATATAAGTGATATTATTGAAGTAAGTTACATTAATCTAGATTATAAATGAAACCCAACTAGTATCAGAGAAGAAAAAGGTGTTATAGAAGGGCTTAGACTTCAACAAGAAAAAAACATGGGAAGTTGCTTCATTGAACTTGAACACAACTCCACTACATGGATGCCAAAAATTAAAAATGAAACTCTATTGTACTCCTGTAATAGCCCCTGGATGATTTTCCATGTAAATAAAATAATACGAGGGGCATGGTACACTTATTCCAAGTTGAATGTTGGGAAAAACATAGTGATGGGCATCACTTGTGATTAATTAATGACTATGGAAATTGGCAAAGGCAAAGTGGCATTAATTGGCATTTTATTTACACAATAAAGGAAAATAGGAGAAACATAAGTTGAAGAGACACATATTTGCATGAGAGGGAAATTGAAGGAAAAATGAAGGAAAATGAATAAAATAGAAGCCTCAAGGATAAAAAACTTCTGAGAATCAGTTGCTAGCTTTTGTTAGTTGATATTTTTGATAGTTTTTCGGTGGAGATATCTTCTATTCTCTCATTTTATCATACTCTTTTACACTTAGAGTATTCTTGGAGCATTCTTGAAGCAATTTCGCATACATTTGATTTGAAGAAATAAGGCAAAGGAAAGAAGGAAAGTGTAAGGGAACTGGTGGATCAACAACTACAACTGGATTTATTTGCAGGTTAACAGGTTGCATGTGTGATTTCCTTACTATTTTTCGGATGCATGGTATATGCATGTGATTTGTTGGTTATGTGTTATTGTTGGCATGGAGATTTCCTGGATTGATATTGCTTTAGCCTTGTCTTACCATTTCCTAGATAGCCATGGTGTTGTGGGTTTCTACACTTAGTTGTTTTATGATTGGTGCTCATGTGCTTTATGGTCGTGGGTTGGAACAAATAGTCTAGAAGCCCTGTAACAACTTGGGTTGAGTTAGTGGTCCTAGAGCCTAGGTAGGGAAAAACACTCTGGAGCCCATTGGTGAGTTAAGTTACTAGTCCTTGGAGCTAGGTTGAACAAATGCTATGGAGCCTTGGAAGGTTGTGGGTAGAGTTACTAGTTCCTATATCCCTAGAAAACTTGGGTAGAGACTGATCTGGTTGGTGTTAGTGATGTTTGACCATGGAGATCGAATCATTGTGATTGAGGGTTGAGGTGGTTTGGCCTCTAGAAGCTCTCGTTTGGTTTTGTTTTGGATTATTCATGAGATTTGTGGGGGTGACTCACAAAAAGAGAAATTTTGTTAAGACCAATCTGGGGTTGGGTGGTATGTCGGAGTCCCTGAATTGGTTGGTATTTTCACATGTTAATATGAGATATTTCCTTATTGTGATCTATGAGAATTTGCAGTAATTATATTGGTGATATTATCGTTGAGTTTCCATGATCTCTATGCTGGTTATTTTTTGGTTATATGCTGGTTATATGCTGTGAATTATATATGGATCTTGTCATGAATCAATTAGTTATCAATTGGTGGATGAATGTATGGAATGATAGTATTGCTGCAACTATGTGGAGAGGGAATAAGGCCTTCTTGGTGATTCCCTGATGAACCTTAGACTATTATGATCAGATATGCACTCATGACCTATCCCTGACATGTTTTCCATGTGTTTGACGAAATTTATAGCGTGTTCTAGGTAGTTTACGTCAAGTTCTACCTCCAAGTTTTAATGTTTAGCCTTGTTTTCATGTCTATTATGATTCTAGAAAGTCTAAGGCAGTTCTGGGCAGTGGTCTGGAGGCTGGTCTGGAATTATGGCTCAGATATTGGGATTGCACCCTCTAAACTAGGCAAATTGGGTCACAACCACATGGAGGCAACGTTGTACATGTGGTTGGAAGCCTATAATCACACCCATGCCTTGTCATGCATGAAGTTGGGAGTCTAGGTCAGTGAAAAAGAGCCCCAACTCACCTAGGGTGGTCCTTTAGTGCTTGAGAGTCTTGTAGCCTTGAGGGATGTTCTGAGTTGTTTGTTTGTGGTTAGTTTATATGCCCCAATTCCATAACTGGAGCTTGTAGGTCAGATCATGTCATAGTAACTCTTTGCCTCATATTTACCTTAGTAGGCTAGTGAAATTGGGTAAATGTGGGAGGGGTAGTTACAGGTTGGTATCAAAGCGAAGTTGCAACACTGGACCTTGGGGTAGATGTGGTTGATATGTATGCATGTTTGATTATGTATGTGTTTTTCATGCATGGATGTTAGTTGTCAATGTGTTTGTTATGCATGCATTGTGATGGTCATTGTTGTGGTTTTGTGCCATCATGATGTTGATGTTGAGACGATTGATATATTTATTTCATTATATATACATATGTTATGCTAATCAAGAAGAAAAATATTTGAGTAGTGAAAGATCACGTCGAGCATCAACAACAAGTTCTCCAACTTTTAAAGGATAATGCCACTTTGGTGAAGAATCAAATGAAACAACAGGCAGATCAACATCGTAGCAAAAGAAGTTTTGATGTAGGTGATTGGGTATTTTTACGGCTACATCTCAAGCAAGCTATTTATGAGAAGGAAATGTTGGTATTACTACATGCACTTAAGAAATGGTGACCTTACCTAACGGGAAGACAGTTCAAGGTAAAAATGGATCATGATAATCTTAAATACTTTTTAGAACAAAGATTATCTTTAGAAGAATATAAAAATTGGGTCACAAATATGTTGGGATATGACTTTGAAATCATCTACAAAAAAGAAAAGTAAAATGTTGTTATGAGGATGTGGAAGCATTGTTTTGTGCTATTTCTATTATCCAACCAGATTGGATAAATGAAGCAAGGGATGAATGGAAGAAGGACGAAGAAGTGTGGCCACTCATTCAAAAGTTACAGAATATCCCAATTCAAACAATATTGTCAGAACTTGATGAGGAAGGAAAAATCATATTGGAACCTGGAGCAGTCACAGAAACAAGAACCCGAAAACTACGAAATCGATCAATTTTAGAGTATCTCATCAAGTGGAAGAACTTACCAGCTGAAGATTCCACATCGAAGGATACAAAATTTATACAGAAGCATCAAGAACTACTCAAGCGTTGAGGAAAACACTTTTTGAAGGAGAGGGGCATGTTAGGTCCCTATACTAGTAGTGTAACCCGTTATTGTTATTAGTACAACCCCCTTATTATATTGTTGTGCCCATGTAGTCCCCATATTGTTATTATTGTGCCCCATAGAAGCCCACTATTGTTATTGTTGTGCCCTTACATTATTATTTTTATGTCGGCTTTGATTACATTATGACCCCTTAGACTCCTATATATAGAAAGGAGGTATTGTCATTTGTATCATCCAATAATGGTTCATTTGTGTAATGTAAAGGAGGTTGCCCCCTCAAAGAGGCTTATTTTGAAGGCATTTATCTATCTTTCTATATTTTTGTGAGATGGTTTCATAACACAGATTGACTGTGTAGACGAGATAGTCTCCCTTGAACTTCACTAAGGTATATTGGATTATGTTTATATTTGGTTATATGACATGACATGTTTGCAAGAAGTAGAAGATCAAAGATGACAAGAAATATTGTGGATTATAGTTCACGTGAATCTCCTTATAGATCAGATGAGAAAAAAAGAGATGAGTACTTGCTTGACATAGTAGATACCTTGATAAGTTTAAAGGAAGAAATCAAAATTTGTAAATAATATAATGATAAGATCATTCAGTCACAAGAAAGACTTGCCAGTGAACATGAAAAGAAAGCAGAGGTCAATGCAGTGATTCTTTAGATTTTATTAGATTTACAGAGATAGGGACAACCATAGATTAGTTATGGATAGGAAGAAAGGAAAAATATGGCATGTGGCAGTAGGTCTCATGGAAGGAACACATCAGACAGGGATGACACAGTTAGAGGTGGCAGATGGACGGATACACTTGACAAGGGAGGTGGTGATTATGGGTTCTATTCTAGTTATGGTTTAGATAGGTAGCATGGTCCTCATTGTTATCATCCTTACAGGAAGAATGAGAAGTATTCCTAGCCGAATGAGTTTTAAAAAGCCAAGCCTCCTACCTTTGAAGGAAATTTGAAGAAATCAGAAGATGCAGAAGCATGGTTACTTGTGATGAAGAAGTTCTTTGAGTTGTATGACTATACAAAGATTATGAAAGCCAGGATAACCATTTTCAGTCTCAAAGGAAAAGCAAACATATGGTTGGACAATGTGAAGCGTGTCAGAGGTATCAAGACAGAGGAGATGAGTTGGCATGAGTTCAAAAGACTTTTCAAAAAGATACTACGATGGAAAGGCTAAGGAGTTATATGAATTAAAGATGGGTTCTATGACAGGTGATGAGTATACGACTAAATTTTTGGAGATATTGAGGTACATTCCATATCTTAAGGACAAGAAGATGAAAGTTCAAAGATTCGTTAGTGGATTTCCTTTAGCATTCAAGGATTGGATTGAATATGATGAGCCTTGTTCATTAGAAGAAGTAATTGGGAAGTTAAAACATTGTTATGAGAAGTCTAAGCATAAGTCAAAGCCTAAGCAGGGTTTGAAAGGTAACAACAGAACTAAGAGAAAATGGGATAAGAAGTGAGGAAGACCTCAGGATGTAGGTAACAAGGAGAATGTAGCAATGTATACAAAATTTAATGTAGTTGACATAGGACAAGGATTTCAGTCTAAGGAGCAGAACAAGGGTGATGGCATAAATCCCTTGCAGTGTTTGATTTGTGGTGGAGAGCATCACTGGAGAGATTGTCCACAACATTAGGGTCACTAGCAGACCATATATTTACAATTTTTAATAGGAACAAATAGTTATATATGTTGGAAAAAGTATTCGTCATATTTATGCAACATTGGATAATAGGCAGGCTGATCATCAAGCATATATTATCGAGATGGAAGGTAAGATTTGTGATCAAGTTGTTTCTATTTTGATTGAACCTGGATCTAAATATAGTTATGTCAGTGTTGACCTAGTGGATACGTGTTGCTTGAATAAAGAAGTGCATGTAGAGTCATGGTTGTTTAAGTTGGCTACACTGGTACCAAGAAAAATTTCATCATTGGGTAAGATCTTGTGCATTTGAGTTGAATGGTATGTCTACATCAACAAATATAAATGTGCTTCTGTTGGGATCATATAATATGTTTTTGGGTATGGGATTTGCTGTACATTCACATGACTATGGTATATTTTTATGATAAGGCTATTGAGTGCTTGGATGAAGATGGAGAGAGGATAAATTTGGAGGGTAAGAAGAAGCCTACGTCAGTAAGAATGGTCACAACCATGTAGGAAAAGCGTAGTCACAGGAAATGGTGTGTATTGTTTGAAATTCATATTTCTAGTGACAAAGGGAAGGATATTGAGGATGTTGAAGTCTTGAAGAGGTATCCAGTTTTACAACTATTTGAGGATTTGTTTCCAGTAGATATTTCAGAGTTACCACTTCATAGGGAAGTGGAATTTTCTATTGAGTTGATGCCAAGAGTAGCACCAACATCAAAGGCACCTTATAGGATGATCACTCTAGAGTTGGTGGAATTGAATTTGCAGCTTAAGGAAATTCTTGATAGGGGAAACATTAGGCCAAGAGTGTCACCTTGGGGTGCACCAGTGTTTTTTTTGAAGAAGAAGGATGGTACTCTCAAGTTGTGTATTGATTACAAATAGTTGAAAAAGGTGATTATCAAGAATAGGTATCCTTTTCCATGGATTGATGATTTGTTTGATCAGTTAAATGGAACAACATTGTTCTCGAAAATTGACTTGAGATCATGATATCATCAAGTACACATCAAATAAGAGGACATATACAAAACCACATTCCATACTGGGTATGGGAATTATGAGTTTGTAGCAGTTCCATTTGGTCTTACTAATTATCCAGCTACTTTCATATGCTTGATGAATAGTGTGTTGCATCCTTATCTGGAAATGTTTGTGATAGTATTCATTGATGACATATTGATATATTCTATGAATGAGGAAGAGAATGCATAACACCTAGAAACAATGTTAACATTACTGAGAGAGCATCAGTTGTATGCCAAGCTTAGAAAATGGAGTTTCTTTCAGACAAAAGTTCATTACTTGGGACATGTTGTTTCCAAGGAAGGTATAATAGTGGACTTGGAAAAGATCAAAGCTATCACGGAATGTGAAACTTCTAGGAATCTGGATAAGGTTAGATAATTCATGGGATTAGTAGGTTATACATGCAATTCATCGGGAACTTCTCACAGATTTCCTATCCTATTACATCCTTGCAGTGAAAAAGAAAGAAGTTTGAATGGACTAAGGAGTGTGCAACTAGTCTTGAGTAGTTGAAGCATTTTATTACAAATGTCGGTCTTGAAGATTGCATATCCTGACAAAGAGTTTGTAATATCTACAAATGCTTGCAAGAGAGGACTTGGAGGAGTCTTCATGTAGGAAGGATAGGTGGTATGTTATGAGTCAAGGGAGTTGAATGAGCATGAGCATAATTATGTGACTCATGATCTTGAGTTGGCAACTATCATTCATGCATTTAAGATGTGGAGAAATTACCTTCTTTGTAGACAGTTTATTTTGATGAGTGGTCATAGTGGGTTGGGGTACTTGTTTAATCAAACTAATATGAATTCCAGGAAAGCTAGATGCTTGGCTACTCTCAGTGAGTTTGACTTCAAGATCAGGTACATTAAGGGAAAGGAGAATAGGGCTGCAGATGCTCTTAATAGAAGAGTGCAGGTGAATCACATTGAAACAATGAGTTGTTATGGGACAAATTTACAAGAGTGAATCGTGCAGGAAGGACAACATTATGACATATATCACAGATGAAGAAAATGTTACAACAACATGGTACAAGTGATCAGGATGTGGATTATCATCTCATGGTAGATGGCTTGGTCAAATTTACAAACAAGACTTATGTACTAGCTGATAGTCAGCTCAAGAAGCTTACCTTGATAGAATTTCATGTCAAGCAATATTCACATCACCCAGGATATCAAAAAACATTGAAATAGTTAAGAAATTCTATCATTGACTAAACTTGAAGAAAGTGGTGGCTGAGTTTGTTGTGGGATGTTTGGACTGTCAGCAGGTAGAAACAAAGTGTAAGCATCCATGTGGTCTATTGCAGCCAATTCCAATTCTAGAGTCAAATTGGGAGGTCATATCTATGGATTTCACTATGGGTTTGTCGAGGACATCAAAGCAAAATAATTATATTATTGTTATGGTTGATAGGTTAAGGTAGTGCACTTCATTGCAGCCAAGTCTACAAATTCAACTAGTGAGGTAGCTCATATTTTCATCAGGGAGATAGTGAGGTTATATGGAGTTCCTAAGAACATTGTATCTAACAGAGATGCAAATTTTACTTCTAGGTTTTGGATAGGGTTGTTTGCAAGTTTGGGGATGGAGTTGGCCTTCAGTACAACTTATCATATATAGATAGATGGATAGACAAAGAGGGTTAATAGGATTTTTGAGGACATTTTGAGGATGTATATCATGCATCAACATAGGAAGTGGGAAGAGTATCTTCCACTGGTAGAGTTTGCATATAATAATGCGTATCAAGAGTCCTTGAAGATGAGTTTGTTTGAGGCACTTTATGGGTAGATTTGCAATACTCCTATCAATTGGAGTGATAGAGCGAACATGGTATTGATTAGATAAGATATGTTGATAGAGAAGGAACAAGAAATGCAGGTTATTAAGAGGAACTTGAAGGCAACACGGGACATACAGAAGAGTTATGTCGATCAACACAGGGTATTTAAGGAGTTTCAGGTTGGGGAGCATGTGTACTTACGCATCATGCCCAAGAAGAGAACCTTGAGGATTGGATCGTGTGCCAAGATGGCACCTCGATATTGATGGCCTTTTGAGATACTTGAGAGGATTGGACCAGTGGCTTACCAACTTGCACTATCTATGATAATGAAAGTCGATGATGTTTTCCATGTTTCATTGCTTAAGAAGTATGTATAGGATGTTGATCATGTGATTGGTTGGTTTGTATTGTAGGTGGAACTAGAGGGAGAATTCCAGCCATAACCACAATGCATATTGTAGCGGAAACAACTCATGCTCCAAAACACAAGAATTGAGAAGGTTAAAGTGCAGTGGAAACATTTTGTGCTCAATAAAGCTACATGGGAGATGGTTGATCAGATGCGGGCTATGTATCCTTCATTATTTGTTGGTTCAAGCAAATGAGGTTTTGGTATATGTATATATATGTGGATTTTGTTGTAGATGCCACAATAGGCTGTGTTATAAAGCTCCAATAAGCAGTATGATTGTCATGTTTGTTATGTTGAACATGGTTTGCAGTACTTTTTCATTGTAAATACTGCATTGAGATATGTTATAAATCTTGAAGGGTAGTATGTTTTATTTTTCAACTTTTTGCTGGTCATAGGTGTCATTAAACACTGAGGATGGTGTACCCCTAAGGGGGAAGGGTTTGTGTTATGAAACCAGCTCACAAAAAGATAGAAAAGAAAGATCAACGCCTTAGAAATGAGGGTCTTCAAGGGGGAAATCTCCTTTACATTACAAAAATGAACATTTCTTGGATGATACAAATGAAAAAACCTCCTTTCTATATATAGGAGTCTAAGGGGTCACAATATAATCAAATCCATCATAACAATAATAATATAAGGGCACAAAAATAACAATAGCGGGCTTCTATGGGGCACAATAATAACAATATGGTGACATTAGGGGCACAACAATAATAATAAGGGCTACAATGACAATAGTAATTGGGGAATCACTAGTATTATAGGGACCTAACATGCCCCTCTCCTTCAAAAACGTGTTGTCCTCAACAATTGAGTAGTTCTGGATGCTACTGTATAAAATTTTCATCCTCCCATGTGGAATCTTTAGTAGGTAAGTTTTTCCACTTGACTAGATACTCCGAAATTGATCGATTTCGTAGCTGTCGAGTTCTTGTTTCTGTGACTGCTTCAAGTTCCAATATAATTTTTCCTTCCTCGTCAAGTTCTGGCTATATTGTTTGAATTGGGAGATTTTCACCAATAACCTTCTTTAAGCATGAAACATGGGAAATTGGGTGCACTCGAGAAGCTGTAGGAAGCTCCAATTTGTATGCCATAGTACCAATATTTTGCAACACCTTGTAAGGACCATAATATTTTTGTGATAATTTATTATCATTCTTAGCTCGCTTGAGGGACATTTGTTTATATGGTTGTAGCTGTAGAAATAGCCAGTCACCTCTATCAAAACTTCTTTTGTTGCGATATTGATATGCCTGTTGTTTCATTTTATTATGTGCCAAAGTTAGGTTATCCTTTAAGAGTTGGAGAACTGGTTGTTGATGCTTGATGTGATCTTCCACCACTTGAACCTTAGAATTTTATCTTAAATATGATGTGATGGGCAATGGGTGATATCCATAAAGTGCCATAAATGGGGTCATTTTTGCTGCAGTATGGAAGGAAGTGTTATACCACCATTCAGCCAAAGGCAACTATTTGACCCATTGTGTCTATTTATCAGATATAAAGCAACGGAGATATCCTTCCAAACATTTGTTTACTATCTCAGTTTGGCCATCAGATTGAGGATGATAAGATGAGATATGAGCTAAATGAGTACGAAGATAAGAAAATAATTTTGTCCAAAAATTTCTGGTGAAAATGGGATCTTTGTCGCTTACAATAATATTTGGGTTTCCATGTAGATTTTGAATTGTTTCCATAAATGCAGTATAAACTGTACTAGATTTAAATGGATGAGATAATGCACAAAACTGTGCATACTTGCTAAGTTTGTCAACTACCACCATGATGACACTCTTTCCTTCAGACTTGGGTAAGCCCGTGATAAAATACATTGAAACGTCCTCCCAACATTGACTTGGAATGGATAAAGGTTTTAATAGACCCGAGGTCTTAGTTCTTTAAACTTTATTTTGTTGGCAAACCAAACATTCTGCCACAAACTTTTGAATATTAGATATAAGGACATCCCAAAAAAAATCCTTCTTAATCCTGTGGTAAGTTTTTAAAAATCCAGAGTGCCCTCCTAAGGGAGAGGTGTACAATTCCATAAGAGTATTTTGTTTGAGTTGGGAATTTCGGCATAGGTATAAGTGATTTTTGTACCATAACAAATCATTTTTCCAGCTAAATGTATGAGATGTACTGGGATCTTGTTGTATCTTTTGAATTAGTGCCAACATTTCTTCATCATTCTTCCATTCATCCCTTGCTTCGGTTATCCAATCTAGTTGGATAATAGAAATGGCACAAAGCAATGCTTCCACATCCTCATCCTTTCTTGAGAGTGCATCTACCACAAGATTTTGCTTCCCTTTTTTGTATATGATTTCAAAGTCATAACCTAACATATTTGTGGCCCATTTTTGCTTCTCTTTTGAAGATAATCTTTGTTCTAAAAAGTATTTAAGACTATCATGATCTGTTTTTACCTTGAAGTGTCTTCCCGTTAGGTAGGGTCACCATCTCTTAAGTGCATATAGTATTGCCAACATTTCCTTCTCATAAGTAGATTTGTGTAAATACTTTCCTTTGATTCAATGACTTTCAAAAGCAATGGGTCTTTCTTCTTGCATTAGAACAACACCAATTCCATTTCTTGAGGCATCACATTCCACAATAAAGGTTTTTGTGAAGTCTGGTGTGGCTAAGACAGGTGCTTGTAAAATTGCCTCTTTAAGATGTTCAAAGACCTTCGTTGCTTCTGGAGTCCATAAAAATACACCTTTCTTCAATAATGTTATTAGAGGTGATGGTATTCTCCCATAATTCTTAACAAACTTGCGATAATATCTTGCTAACCTGAGAAATCCTCGCAGATGCTTTATGGATGTGGGGATTTTCTATTCCTTAATGGCTTTAATTTTGATAAGGACTACCTTAACACCTTCATGAGATACAATATGACCTAGATATTCCACCTCTTGTACTCCAAAGAAACATTTGTATATTTTTGCATATAATTGTTTCTCCTCCAATAGTTTGAGCACCCCGTCAACATGTTGAAGGTGATCCTTCCAAGAATTGCTATAGATTATTATATCATCAAAAAATAGTAATGCAAATTTTCTAAGGAAGGGTTTGAAAATGGAATTCATCAAACCTTGAAATGTAGAAGGTGCATTAGTAAGGCCAAAAGGCATGACAAAAAATTATTTATGACCCTCATGAGTTCTAAATGCTATTTTTACAATGTCTTTAGTCTTCATTTTGATTTGATGATATCCTGAATGGAGATCCAACTTGGTGAGGTAAATTGATCCATGCAATTCATCCAATAGTTCGTCAATGACATGAATGGGAAATTTATCTTTAATAGTGAGCTTTTTGAGCTCCCTATAGTTCGGACACATGCACCATGATCCATCGTTCTTGTGCACCAATACTATTGGAGCAAAGAAAGAAATTTGACTTGGTTGAATTATACCAGCCTCTAGCATTTCTGTAACCATACATCAATTTAACTCTTTTGGGCATAGGGATATCTGTAAGGACTGATGTTTGGAGGAACACTTCCTGGAATCAAATGAATAGCATGATCATGATCACGAATAGGTGGGAGACCTTTGGGAGTCTCAAATACCTTGGAATGATTGTCCAAAACTTTTTGGAGATATGGAGAAATAGATGATTTCGATGTGGGAACCTCTAGCGAACATAATTGTGAAATTACGCCTCATTGTTCTTTCTTTAGAAGCTTTGTCATTCCATTAGAGCTGATTATCTTTCCTAGTTTCCCTGCGATACCTCTTAATTCAAATTCCTTTCCTTCCAAAGAAAAATTCATGAAAATTTCTTGAAAATTAAAATCTATTGTACCCAAGGACTGTAGCCATTGGACTCCTAGTACAACATCAACAACACCCATTGGTATGGAAAGCATTGCTCTATTCAATACATATTTTCCCATGGATAGCTTGATATTATGGCACTCTCGAGAGAAATTTATGGTTCCTCCACTTGAAACCATCACTTGACACTCTGGTGCTGGATCTAGGAAGCAATTCAATTCCTTGGCTATCCTACAATGAATAAAATTATGGGTACTGCCCGAATCAATGAACACTATTACCTTTTTCTTCTTGATATGTCATTCTATCTGGATAGTTTGAAAAGTGGTAATTCCATCCAATGCATTACAAGATATGGTCAGATTCATTTCTTCTTTCTCTAGGGTTTTTTCTTGGTGTATATCCTCTTCTTTTGACATTTCTTGTTCCTTTCCTTCCTCCTCTTCACAATCTATTTAAAATAATTTCTTCTCAGTACACTTATGACCTTTAGTGTATTTTCTATCACAATTGCAACAAAGCCCTTTTGCTCTTTTTTCTTCCAATTTTTGGGTTGTCAACCTTGTAGGTTGTGGAAGGCTAGGGGAAACAACACTTCCATCCTTATAGTTGTGAGTGATAGGCTTCCTTGTTGCCATAATTTTTCTTTCCATTTTTATTTCCAACTTGAATGCCTTTTCCAATGAGTCAGGTTCCCAAAGGTGAACCTCATGTTGGATTTTATCCTTTAAAGTCCCTATGAACACATCAATCTATGCTCCTATGGAATATATTTTACCCTTATCTTCAATGTTTGGAAGTCCTCAATGTGATCCATCATTGAACCCTTTTGTTTGTGGTTTATCAATTGGCTAAAAAAAGTGTTTCTTTTTGTATCCTCATAATGTGCTATCATTTATTCCATAACAATTTCCCAAGTGACAATTTTTTTATGAGAGAAAATCCATCAATACCATACAAACTGATTTGGTTCCAAATATAAAGTTGCAATGTGTACCTTTTGTGTGTTTTGGACATTACGGAGATCGAAATGTTGCTCCATATGTAGTATCCATGTTACAGGATCCTTGCCATCAAACTTCCTCATATCGATCTTTGGAACACGGTGGGTCTTCAATCCAATGTTAGAGTCTATGAAATCATGATTAACGTTCCTTTTGTTCTCATTATGAGTTTCCTTTACTAACCTTTCACCACTAGTAAGCATTTCTTGTAGCAAATTAGTCAAATCTATCTTAAAATCTTCCATGTCGCCTTTCAGTTTTTCTTCTATACCATCCATATTAATTTGCACACCATTCATATTAGCTTCCACGCCATTCATCTTAGCTTCCACGCCTTTCTTTCAACCATCAATCTTAGCTTTTGTTACCTTTTTGTGAGAGTGAAATTTGTTGCACTTGGTCTCGTAATTTTGATATATCATGTTGCATTTCTTCTTCTTCCTCATGAGTCATGCTAGAGATTTGAGGTTGCTTACTAGGTGTTTCCATTTTCTTTCTTCAGAGCATAAATTAATGATAATTATGCTTCACTATGCCCTTTGAACTTCAAACTATTTTTTCAGCCCAAACTTATGCAAAATTTTAAAAAGACTACACACCTTTTTTCGCTTTGTAGAATCTTGATATTGAATCTATTGTATCTCTATAACTGCAGATCTCCAAGGTGTGGAATTTATTCCTGTGGTATATCTCTGAGTCCTATTTCCAATGCCACCAGTCTGATCAAAATTGGGTTCTCCAAGAAAGAGTTATGCCCAATCTCCAAAGATGACTTGATTATATAATTTTTCAGAGGATAAAAATTGGACAACATGCCACGTGTCATTATTTAAACCTTTGGATTTGAAAAATATACAAAGAAAACTAGAGTCCATACTCTTTCTGTAACTTCTTACAAAATTTCAATCTGATGCTTAGAGAGAAATTTATGACGATTTTCCCAAGATCGCCTATTTGGAATGTAATTCGGGAGTATGCAAAAACCCTAATGACCTCAGGTCATATATCCAAAAATATAGACATAAGATCTGAAATTCAGAGCCAAGGTTTAGAATGATTTAATCTCAAATGGGTTTTTATTTTAGCTTTCGAAACGTCACAAAAAAAGAGTTATAGCAAAAATTCCACGATGCCCTGTTTGGAGTAGCAAAACCCTAGAATCCAAAGCTTTGATAGCAAATGTTATGAAACTAACTCACAAAAAGATAGGAAAGAAAGATCAACGCCTTAGAAATTATCCTCTGTAGGTTTTAACCCCGTATAGAAATTACCTGCATACGAATTCTAAATCACAGGAAAAATAAAAATGCGAAAGCATAACACATAAAACACATATACACAGAGATTTCCCACTGGATCCCAAAACCGAGACTACCAACTTGATTTTTCAT
>APFE030003967.1:0-23869 GCA_000404065.3 Pinus taeda
TTAATCTTCAGCAACAATCGCTTTTACAAGGAATGATTTTACAGAGAAACTGAAAGAAAACACCTGAGACTTTCCCTGAGAAACTTTTTGATACTTTGGAGACCCTTCTCCCACTCTTGTGTCACCTCTGTGTTACTTTGCATGGCCTAGCGTGGCTCTGAGTGGCTTTGCGTCCCTCTGCGTTAGCCTGCATGGGGGCTACATCTGTCCTCTAAACTGTGTCTCTCTCTACACTCTCTCACTGTCCTTTCATCACCTCCTCCTTAGTCACTGACTGTTGTTGATGCCCTGCTCTTCCTCCACCCTACAACTCTCGCTTTGAAATCTATCTCCTTCTCTTGAGAATCGATTTTCCTTGAGATATTGAGTATCTGCCAGTGTGTCTCCAAATGATCCTCAAGTCTTCTCTTATAATTTTCCTGTTGATGATTCAATGGCCGAGATTAAGTCTCTAATCAATGGCTAGGATTAAAACGGACTTGATCCTCGTCTCTTAGAAGCTTCTCACCCTTATCTTTATTAATACCCATTAATATTTTTATTTTCTTAAGTTTAGACTTAGGAAACCATTAAAAATATTAATTATTTTAATAACTCCTCATCCGGGTGGAATTTCTCAAAACGATTTATGGGTCTGGAGATCTCATGTGCCTTAGTCTTTCCTCCAAATTTCAAGGCTAGAGCACATACGATGCTACCAAATACATTTATATATTATATTTTATTATTATTATTATAATATTTTGTATGATATTATATATATATATAATGGTATCCATTATATGCACCTTGTAGCATGCACTAATAGTCCTATATCGTTCTTAGTCAACAATGAGTCAAATATTTTGTCACCTACTACCCCAGTTATGCAGAATAACAAATTTGGATAGTGTGTTTGGAAGGTTAACAAAGATTCATGAATCTGTGCTTTCACGTCTATTTTCATGTTGAGAACCTCATGATGGATTGTCATTTTATTGGCATATTTAGAACTGAATTGAGGGTCATCATGTCAATGAAATTATGTTAGAATGTTAAGTATATTCTACACTCTTTTGATGGTAGGCATAAGTTCGCAAGGTCCACACTGTTCGAACAAGAGTAAGTGTAAGAATTAGTTTTTTTGACGTACTATTCTAGCTGCTCTCAACTAATTGTTTATTGTCTTGTTCAATTATGCTAACTATCCCTTCTTGCCTAATCATGAGTTTCCTTGTAATTGCATCATGAGAATGAACAAATTTGAAGGGTGTTGGAAATATAGAAATCTGGACTTTGTTTCAGTTAAAGAAGAGAAAATTAGTCTAGCATTTTAGTCCAAGCAAGATCCTTGAGGATGTGATGCATATATCATATAAAATATGGAATAGTCCTACATTGCTCGGTGCATAGGTAAATGACCCTCGTTCTTGTTAAGGTACTGCTCTTGTCTAAGAGAGTTACCTATGCATTGTATTTTGTCAGCAATCCCATGTCACACTCCCCAAGCTACCGAATGATATATATATTAAATAATAATAATTTTCAACTTGCCTCCTGACAAATGATTGTTACAAAGATGGGGTTAATAGGCTCTCTTGTTAGATAGATGTAACATTCCCTACTTTTGTTCTTCTAAGTGGTTCAGATGATGCACAGTTCTGTTTGTGGTTACATTAATTCTCCTGCCGAAAACTAAGTGCTTGAGGCCCAACAAATATTTAAGGTGATTTATGTTGACAAATGTTTTCAAAGTAACGTTTTGTACGACTGCAAAAAAATCCACCCATCATAAAGGATTCTTATTATCATTAGGTTGCCATTTGAAGACAATTCAGGATCCAGATGATTTGCCCATCTAAAAGGATTTGTTCATATTTTGTTGTCTGTCAGTAGAAGCTTAGCAGAGGATTCTAAATGAAATTGAACATACACAAGTTTTTAGGCCTCAAAAGTTTTTTTTCTTTAGGTTTGTTAATGTTTCACACTATACAAGTTGTGTCAAATACCATTTTCAATTCTAAAGTTGGTTGGTTTTACACGATGGTAGAATGGCATAAAAAAATAAGGGTAAAGACCCTATTAGAACTAAACTCTCACCCCCATAAATGTGACCATTAAAAGATGTAAGGATTATTCTTAATGTTTACTGGCAATTTTTTTTTTTTGTTAATTTTAATTTTTATTGTAGAAATTTAATGGGATCTTTTGGCATTTTTTGTTCATTTGTATTGTTAACTTTATGCTGCCAATTTTGTTATCTTTGTTGAAAGTGTTTGATGACCTCATGTCAATGTAGGTCCATGAGGGTGTCATGGAAGATGTTGCATGGCATTTAAGGCACGAGTACTTTTTTGGGTGCATTGGAGATGACTGCCATTTGTTAATATGGGACTTGTGTACATCTCCAACTAATAAACCATTGCATTAGTAGTAGCTTATCAAGGTAAGGTAAGTCAACTGAGTAATAATGTACACTAGTAATTATGAAAATTTGGCACTAGATGTAGTTTCAATATGTCATTTCCCATATTTGCTCCTTCCTATGTTACAAATTTATCTTTTCATTTAATAAATAAACAAATTGTCTGAGACTTACTCCTGCAAATCTGATTTCCATTACAAATTGGTTTCCTGGCTTTTTTTTTGGAAAATTTCCAACTACAATGATTCCTTCTTTCATATAATGTGTGTATAAGTTTCTGAAAACATAGAATCCATGTTAGTTCCATGATGAATTTCTTAATACATCTTGTTTTGTATGCCTGTTCGTTCCCTTCACTCATCCTCAGTTGTCAGCTCCATCAAGGCTTGACGTCCTTTCTTCTCTTGCTTAATACTAGATATTTAGAGCTTCAGTTTATAACATCTATGTTTGTAATGATAGCTAAGCTTATACTCTCTTTGGCTAGACAAATAGAGTCCATTCTGTAAATGCCTTGTCACTCCCACTTTGTATTGACACTGGATGTACTATATTCTTTATTCCTTTGATAGACTTTTGTGGTCATTTGGTGGACACAAATAAAATGATCTTATCTTGTATTTTTTTTGTTGTCTTATTGTTGGGTTAGCCCTGGGATATTTTTGTCTATATAATGAAATCTTCATAAAGTGAATGTCTCTTTCTTTCTTGTCAAGCTCGAGGACATTCTAGGACCCTACCTGTGTGTTCTATGATTAAATCTTTAGAATAAATGGGTTAAATGCAAAAGTTTAATACAACCAATAGTTTATCTATGGATAGTGCCACCAAATCACATAAGTTTGAGAGGGTTCACCCTCATTTACCACTATAAAACCTAGCGTGTAGAGAAAATATAGTTTCTGTAGCAGAATGCTTCAATAGGATGAAATCCTAACTATATAGATAAAAGGATAATAATTGTTCAACTCATAAAACTCGACAACTTGTGTCTTTTAACCCTATCATGCGAAATCACAGCAAAAAACACACCATACATCGTACTTTAATGCCTAACAAAGACACAGGTCTTCACTCAATGAACCTGTGATGTAACACATGTTTTTGGGCAGTTAAAAAATATCTCTAATTTTGCTAGATATTTGAAAAATACCTTCCAAAAGTCTTCTATTGAACCCCATTCCCAATACATCTTTCCAGTTAAAAAACCCTATTTTTACTAGTTTCTCCTATTTTTACTAGATACCTTTTCTAGAACCCCCAAGACATATAAATTCCCCCTATATAATTGCAATATATTGACTCTATTTTTCAGAATTGTAAAACCCCTTTATGAATGAATGTTTTGAAATAGTGGTCAACAAGGTGAAGTACCTGTGCACAAAGATTGGATATGTTTGTTATAAAAACTAGTTTCTAAACATCAAGGAATCCATAGGAAATAAAAATATATATAACTGATAAGGTGTTGAATAAGATCAAACTAAAATCCCCAAGATAAGAAAGAATCTATGCCATTTAGTTGGTACCCAGATAACAGATGACATCTGGTATAATACTACATATTTTGTGCTTAACATCATGAAGATGATTAGTAATGGGTAGTTAGTATGCATAAATTTCAATGTTCAAGCATCATGAGGATCATGACGTTATGTCCTACCATAGCTTTTTGCCTACTGATTTATATAGTTCTAATGTGATGGATGTTCTGTGGAAGAATGCTTGAACATGATGAATCCTAGTTGTAATGCTGAAAGTTTTTTTTCTAATTCTTTTTTTGTATAAAATGCTTCATTTAACTATCAATAAAATGTATTACATATTAGTAATGTCACACAAATTGGTGCGCAGTTGGGTAGCCTCAATAATTGAAAAAAGTGGTGTGAAAAACCCTAGTATCTATCTAAAATTGCCCATAAACATAAAGCCTATCAAATTGACACATGGACATATATTTTAGAAGCAACTTGACATTGAAAAAAAAAAAAAAGTCTTGCCATAAAGGCACAAGAGTAGTGTTCACACATTTCCAAATAATTCACTAACTATTATGATGAAACCTGCAATTAAAGGGGTATCTTCTTTGTCATTAGAAATGGTCCCTAACCATTATTAGTTGGCTAAAAATTTGTGATAATGTAAATTCAGCCATCATTAACTTGATAAATATCTTTGGTGTGAAAATTTCTACGGTGAAGGAAACCCTATTGTAGCAAATCTGAATCTACTTCCCTTGATTTTTTAAGTTACATTCATCAAGTTATTCTTCTGAATACTGAAGCAAATTACTTCTGCAAGCTGCACTAATTAAATATTTGATCTCATGAAACAAAAAACAGAGAAAAGAACAAGATACATAGGACACGCTTATTTTTGGACACAATAGTCCCTGGAAAAACCCAATGTAGGAATACCGGTGCAACAGTTCCGAGGGTTTATTATTATGCAGGAGAATTATCTGAATACAAATCTAGGATGCTCATCTAGCAATCCTTTACAGATAAAATACTGGTGGAAAATCTGAGTGAGTTTTACCTTACTTCACATGGCAGAATTCTGGCTGATCTGACAACAAGACTGGCTAACCTTGGCTACTTATGTGCTAGCCGTGCGTAGGCTTTGCATTAGCCTTTTAGGCTATGCGTCAGCTCTTTTTCCCTCTGTGTCAGCTATCTTGGTTGTTCTGGAAGTTCTCGGCTATTTTGGCTTCTGCGTGACAAACAACTTTCTCCTTTGTGTTGGCCTTTCTGGCTCTATGTCAAGGCTGCATGGGTCTAGACTGGCCCAGCATCAGCTTTCTCGGCTACTATGTTGCCTCTGCAAGATCTCTTCGTCTCTCTGTCAGTATTCTCCGGAAAGTCCTTCTCTCGGATTCTCACTACCCCTTTGCTGTAGAATGATCACTTAGTTCGAATTTCTTAGCTTCATAGCCCCATAAATTGAACTTCAGATCAATTTGTTCTCTCCGTGTGTGTTTCCAAATGAACCTCAAGCCTCCATTTTATACTTTTCCTGTTGAGTCTTCAATGTCTGAGTTTAAGTCTCTAATCAACGTCTAAGATTAAAATATGACTTGATCTGCCTTCTAGATCATTCTCACCCATATTTTGATTAATACTCATTAATATTTTAATTTCCCTAGGTTTAGACTTAGGAACTCCATTAAAAATATTAATTATTTTAATAAAATACAATCCAGGTGGAATTTCAACAAAAGATTTCTAGGTTCTTTAGAACTCATGTGCCTTAGCCTCTCCACCAATTTTCAAGGCTAGAGCACTTTTGATGCTACAAAAACTAACACTCCCTCTTAGCGAGGAAAGTGCTCTAGCAACAATGTTCACCTGCATGCTGCTCTATATCTGAAGCATCTCCTTTTTGCACTGTTGCTGCCACCAACACTGTGCTACTACTACCCATGACACTGCCACTTCCATTGTTGCATCTGTACTACAACTCCCTCTCGAACACTGCATTTGCTCTATTGCTAGCACTACCACTGCATTCGTACTGCAACTTAGTTGCTAAGAGAAGCAATTGAAAAACATCCAAAATTAACTGAACTTAACTGTGTTCAGCATAATACAATGAATGTTGGAATCTAACTGCTGCTAGTCTCTGACCTTCTGAATCTTCTGCGCTGCTGCTGACTTCTGCACTGTGCCAACTACACAATTGCCAACCTTGCTCTGCATTGATTAGTCTCTGGTCCCATGCTACTGCATTTGTCCTCCAAACAATCCACTGCATCATCTGACACTAAGTTTGTTATCACTCCTTCGGATCTCCAAGGCTGAGGAAGAGTCTGGCTGAGGTAACCACAGACCAATCTTTTGACTTGGTAACTAGCCCTACCAAGCCAGAGAGGGATCTCTCCAAAGGATCACAACCAAAAGGGTTGGATGAATTAGGGTTTTAGGCTAGATATAGTAGCTCAGGGTTTGTTTGATTTGATTTGATTGGGGTAGTCACTCGATGAGTGAATTAGGTTAGAGAATGAACTAAGTCAGGGCAAAAGAGAATCAGAATTGTAGACATTTGATGGGGCAAGGTAGGAAAGCTACTTTCACATTGTATTAGTATAGTGATGAAAGAGTTTAGACTGGTGCTAAAAAGAGCATGAAAATCATGAATTCTTTTTAAACTGAAGAAATAAAACAAATTATGATGATTTTCCCAAAACAGAGCATAGAAGATGTATTTTGCTTATCACACCTTGAAAATAAAAAATATTGAAAGTGAAATAGATAATGAAAGGTACAAAACATTCATACATACGTAATTGAAGAGGAAACAATATCAAAATACCATGCCACATGAATCCCACCAAAATAGCTGCAACTCATCCAATATATTTCATGCCAAAGTCTGAAACACTAGTACAACATCCAATAGAGTCCAACCTATAGAATGATTGAGAAATTACATAATATAGGCCTCAAAACAACTCATCCTAGCCTCAGGGGTCGAATCCATGAGAGGAGGAGCAATTGCAACAAAAACTGAACTGATAGCTAGAGTGTAGGGTGGTCAAAGTGACTCATCCATAACTTAAGAAAATTGATTCATTACCAGCCATGAGAGGCCACTTACCTAATGTATTTACCCTAGGTAACAGTAAAAATATAATAATTACATCATCCATATCAATTACATCAATAAAACATTGATTTCCCATAAGTAAAAATCAATTTGGAGAGAAACAATGAAAATCTCGGCTGACTGTCAAACACGCAGTGCCATCTTCAAGCTGACTTTTACCTGTCTTGCTGATGTCCAAATCTAGCCCAGGATAGCTCATTGGAAAGCCTATCCTGTCTAGTTTCCAAAAATTCCCTTGGTTTTCAAAATGTGTTTAATTTTCCCCTCCAAAATTCCATTCTCCCAAGACTACTCAAACGTGCAGTGCCTGGTCCAGAAATGAGGCAGAAACATGATTTTTAGGTGGTTTTTTTGCGTTTTTCACCCACCAATTTTGCTTTCCAAGGCTGGAAACATGGTTTTCCTAGATGTCTTGGTCCTTTTGAATCCAATGGTGGTGGACATTCCTCCAAAGAGTGCCTCCAAAAAGTGCGCAGCGCCTAAAGCGCTGCATGTTTGACCAAACTATTGATATAAAAATTTCCTTACAAAGACAAGAAAATAAAGATGACAGAAATTGAGCCAAGGGTCTTCAAAATTGTTCAAGAAGCTGAGTTTTGAGGTGGCTAGGCATGGAGTGAAGCCTCTGCAAGTATATCAAGCTTCTTCTTCTCCTCATGGTGAGTTAGGGCTTCAATTTTTACCCTAGCAGCTTTGAGCTTTTTCCTTGCTATTTAGTTTCTTTGATAATAATACTTTGCCATATTTCTTTGAATGTCAGTGTCTCTTTTGGCCTTGTCTAAGAGGCTTTCAAGATGGGTGTTCACCCTCTCAAGCCAATGCTCCGGTTCTCATTTATCATTTTGGAAAATTGCTCATTTAGAGTGAGCTCATTAGCTAGTTCAACATCTTTTTGTTTTTCTAGGTCCAATGCTCTCTTTAGGCCTCTAGTCCTTGGCCTTCTTTTTGGCACCTGTTCCTCCGGCTGCTCACTATATTATCCATATGCTTCATCAAGTGAGGCCTTATCCTTTTCAGCCTCCCTCTTTGCCTTGATGAGTTGAATCTCCATGAGCTCATGTTTGGTCTCTAACTACTTGTTTTCCTGCTCATAGTATGTGATGATATATTTTTCCCTCTGCAAATTGACTTGGAGTTCCCCTATGAGTGCTTCCTTCTCTTTGATGGCAATGGTTGTGCTTTCACGGTCATCATTTTCACTTAGGTCAACTAAGTGAAAATCTTGCTGTCTCATGAAGGTCCTCTTGCTGCTGCTGGATCTCTACCTCTATCACCTTTTCCTTGCCATTTTGTACCTGCTTTGTTGATGAAGAAGGCAAGGCCCCTCCCACAATCTGTGGGACAAACAATTTCCTATGCCCTCTTTGATAGGTATGTGCCAAATTACCCAAACCAACCCTTTTAGGCTTGCTAACCTCACCATGTTCAATGTGCTCTTGCTCTCTGCCTTCATCTCTGCTAGGCTCATGAATAGGCTCATGAAATGGCGATGACGGAGGTGATGGTGAGGTTGACTCATCAGATGAGGATGAATGATGTATGGGCTGAGATGGAGGAATGGAGGTGGATGGATGAGATGACGAAGGGATGCTTTGAACATTTTGAGTAGATGCATGAGTGGATACGGGATTAGTTATGAAGGTACTCCATGCAATGTTGAGTTCCTTGAGATGGTAAAGGACTATGATTTTAATGAGGGAATGATGAAATAGGCTCTTCATTTGATCTTTGTACTCCCTCTTTTGGGCAATGTAGGCCATATTCTCAACACTCTGGAAAAGATAGTAGGGTATATTGAGCATTTTTACCCTAGTGAAATGCATTAAAAGCCAGATATGATAAGAATAGACCCTGGAAAATCTACCTTCACATGAGAAATATTTCATAATAATCTTCATCATTGGGGCACATCTGTCTAGGAGGTGTGAAAAAGGAAAATAGCCCCTTCTTTCATTTCTATACCTTGGTTTCATGTAAGGCTCATAATAATGCCTCTCCAAATCACCCTATTTAAACCATTTCTCCCCAACATCTAGAATTCTGGTGGAAACCGATATATTGGCAGTAGATAAAGTGAAATTTATACCTGCTAGAGTGACTTGGTTGTCTTGAAGTTTAGAAATGAAGAGCCTAGTCAACTCAGGATGATGTTGGACTGCCTGAACATGCTCACAAAAATCATAACAGCCTAACCATTTGAAGGATGTCATAGTCATTTGTGGGCCCAAACCTATGTATCTAGCCTCCTTTGTGTGGCCTCCTTTGTTCCTTGTCTTCTTCTCTATTTATTTCCTCTTCCTCACTATGTGGTATGTATTCCTCCTTTGCCATGGTGTTTAGTATCAAACCCTAGGGAGGTGTAAGGTAGGGGGAATGCAGTTTTTAGGGAATAGTAAATGGGGAAGGGTAAATATGAAGATGATGGGTGAAGGGATATTTGTAGTGGAGAGGGATATAGGGTAGTAGTATGATAGTTTGGGGATGGGGGAAATTTGTTTGCAATATAAAGGGTTTGGGAGCCTAGGTAGTTGTATCACTTAGGAATTAGGGTTTTAGGACAAAGGGTTAGAGGGTATCTGGGATAAAAAGGTTTAGGGAAAGGGGAGGAGGATGGAGGGAAATATATAAAAGGGAATGGGAGTGGAAGGTAGTTTTTGCGGGAGATCTAGGGTTTAGATATAACAAATAAACCAAATATTCAATAAAACCTTTCAAACACTTAGGAATTGACTTGAGGAGGAGGATAAGCACATCCCTTAGCTGGTACTTACTTGTTTTGAGGTTGAAAGGGCTTTGGAGGAGGTGAGGAGGTGACTAGAGCATTGTTGGACAAATGCGCAACACCAATGCATAGTGCACAGCACCTTAGGCAAATGTGCAATGCCTTAAGGGAATGTGCAACGCCTTAAGGGAACATACAACGCTTGAAGAGAATGCACAACACTAGAAGGAAATACACATTGTCTGCCCTGTTTCTGCTGATTTTGCCCAGAACTGTAAAAAGGCTCTCTTGGGGTTTTCTCAATGAGTGCTAGGAGGCAAATGAAGCTGAGTTTGAACCCAAGAAGTCCTTTATAGGTGAGTGAGTTTGATCTTTTGCTTTTCAAACCCACTTTCTAATGTTTCATTTGACCTCTTTTTGACCTCTTTTCTAATTTGCTTTCTAACTTTTTCCTTTGTAGGTGGATGATGCTGAAGTTTTGGAAATCTTTTCTTTTTACTTTGGTTTGGATGATATTGGTAATGGAGTTTGAGTAAACAACTAAGAATAGTGACTTATTACATATGATAAATATAAAATTACATAAATGAATAAAAATTATTATATCTCTTTTTTTTTTAAATAAAATTACAAAATGGAATGAAATTCTTACTTAAAATCAAAATTGGAACTTTAACAACCATGGTTACATGCTTGTAAACTCTTTTTTGACTGAAAAAGGGATATTATTTGCTTCACTTTCATACTTTGCTGGCCTTATGCAGTGAAATGGTGTTTTATTGGACCTTGGAAAATAAAACTTAGTGACCTAATGGGACCTTGAATGACTGGACTTCATGTGGACTTAACTGACACAAAACATGATGAAATGAGCTTTTATAGTCAATGTATGCTCAACGAGACACATGAAGGTGGGCCAGCAAATATAAATTTTTGAGAGGGGATGGGGTTTCAACTTGGGCTACCATCAGTGAGTAAATTTTTACATGATGACCTAGGTGGAATGAAAATTAATTCAACATGGGACACTAATATGATATAAAAGAGGAGTTTTGATCACTGATGGCAGTATGCAAATACTGACTCTAGAAAAATCTATTTTGCTACTGCTGAATCTTGGGCTCCCGTAGCAAGGAATTGATCCAAGAGATGGACTCCTCAAGGATCCTACCCACATGTTGTCCTCCCGACTACAACTTGATATCGCCCCATCTCCCTCCTGGGGATGCGTGGGGACTCATGGAAAACTCATCCTCGTCAATATTTGCTGAAGCAGCCTTAGGATCATGTTTCTTATCCTTATCCTTTTGCTTCAAAGGACACTGAGATGCAAAGTGACCCATCTTGCCATATCTGAAACATTTCACCTTCTACATGTCCTTCTTCTGCTTCTGCTTATGTTGTCCCTTTAATGATAGAGCTATGTTTTCCTCCTCCTCCTTCGTCTTTTTGCCACTCGCACTGCTGTCATTGAGGTTGACATTCACTAGGTCTCTCCTTAGCTCCTCATGTTGAAGAGCTGCCCACATCTCCTCCCATAAAGGTAGTTTTTCCTTGCCTAATATTCTTTGGACGAAAACTTGCCATTCATCCGAGACTCCATTTAGGGCTATCCTCACCATCGTGGTTGGTTGAGGAGTGGACCCTACTGCAGCAAGCTAGTCTCTGGTGTCCTGAAGTCATTGAAGATAGAGGTTCACCCCTTCTCCTTTCTACAGCAAGGTCCATTGCAACTTTTGCTCTAGATACATCTTTCCTTGTTCGGAAGAGCCTTCATACAGTGACGACAAGGTTTCCCACATCTCTCGGGTTGTACCCTTACCCTGAAAGTGTGAGACCACATGATCTCGAACTCCATCGAGAATGAGCCTCTTCGCCTTCCCTTGCTCGGCCTTGTACTTCTTCTTTTGATCATTGTCAGTAGGAACAACTACAACACTTTTGACGTAGACCTCGAGATCATATTCTTCCAGAACATCTAAGATTCTAGACTTCCATATGACATAGTTGGAGGCTCCTTCCAACCTATCCTGATCTCTAAGCCCATGCGATGCCATCTCACTCAACTGTCAAAGTAACTCCTCTAGTCACTGTTCAGCAGTTCTCAGTTGCTCAACAAGTGACAAATTCAAACATTTTGGCAGAAAGTTCTCTGAGGAGAAAATTCCCCTTCTATGTGTCTTCATTCTTTTCTAGTGAATTTATGCCCTTGTAGAAACTGCACCCTTCAAGAACTGCATTTGCGTCACTCCCTCTGCCTCTACAAACTCGCGAATTGGAAATCATACCTCTCTCTCGTCTCACTTAGAGAGAGATTTCCTCGGATCTGCTTCCCGAAAAGGACTACGCAATCCCTTCAAGGGGATTTGAATTGTTGCCAAGTGCAGCTTTCGGCCTCACTGCTCAGCACTTCTACTCTTCCTATTTCAAAATCAATGCTCTAATTCCATGTGAAAATTCCTACATTGAAGGAACCCCTACTCCAGAAAATGTGAATCTACTTCACCTACTTGATTTTTTAAGTTACATTCATCAAGTATTCTTCTGAATACTGAAGCAAATTACTTTTGCGGCCTACACTAAGTAAATATTTGATGTCATGAAACAGAAAACAGAGCAAAGAATAAGATACATAGGACACACTTATTTTTGGACACAATAGTCCTTGGAAAAACCCAACGCGAGAAAACCGGTGCAGCAGTTCTGAGGGTTTATTATTATGCAGGAGAAATATCTGAATACAAATATAGGATGCTCATCTAGCAATCCTTTACAAGGAAAATCTAAGTTAGTTTGACCTCACTTCACCCGACATAATTCCAGCTGGTTCGACAATAAGACTGGCTAATCGCATCTACTTCTGTGTTGGCCCTACGTAGGCCATGCCGCAAACCTTTCAGGCTCTACATCAGCTCTTCTGCCCTCTGCGTCAGTTATCTTGGTTGTTCCGACAGTTCCAGCTTTTGTGTGACAGGAAACTTTCTCCTCTGCATTGGCCTTTCTAGCTCTGCGTTAAGACTGCGTGGGCCCAGACTGGCCCAACGTCATCTCTCCTGGCTATTGTGTTGCCTCTCTACAAGCTCTCTCCACCTCTCTGTCAGTATTCTCTGGAAATTCCTTCTCTTGGATTCTCACTGCCCCTCCGTTGTAGAATGATCAGTCAGTTCAAATTTCTCAGCTTCCTAGCCCCAGAAATCAAACTCCAAATCTATTCATTCTCTCTATGTGTGTTTCCAAATGAGCCCCGAGCCTCCATTTTATACTTTTCCTGTTGAGTCTTCAACAACCGAGATTAAGTCTCTAATCAATGGCTAAGATTATGACTTGATCTACCTTCTAGATCATTCTCACCCTTATTTTGATTAATACACATTAATATTTTAATTTCCCTAAGTTTAGACTTAGGAACTCCATTAAAAATTTAATTATTTTAATTAAATACAATCCAAGTGGAATTTCACCGAACGGTTTCTCGGTCCGTTATGACTCATGTCCCTTAGCCTCTCCACCAATTTTCAAGGCTAAATCATTTCCGATGCGACAAAAACTAACATTTGGTTGTCTTTTTGTTCTTTTAAATAACAAGGGCAAGTGTTAGCAACTTATTCATCCGGGGCAGTGGTGGAGGGCTACATGGTCTACCTATGGTGATGCTCTCCTTTAGCGATAAACACAACTAGCTCCGTGCCTTGGCCTTCTACTAGAACTTTGTGATTCCCTAGAGCAAGCAGAGGGAGTATGAGAGCTAATAGAAAGTTTTCTTCTCATAATGCAAAGAGACCCCCTAAATATTTTTGCAATTGCATAAATGTGGCCCCCACTAACTTTTGCACTTGAAAAATAATTTGCATGTAAATATTAAATACAAGCATAAGTTCTTTGTTTTCCCAAGTAAAATATTGAGCATCTTAACCATTGTTAAACTCTAAACAAGAATTATTTATTTTCTTATGCAGGAAATAGAATTCCAGCTCTAATAAGCTATTGAGCTCTAGGGAAATTGATGGCCTAAGACACTTTGTACCCTAAGAGAGCAACCTATTAGGAAATTGGTGTAGTGAGTATTACACACCCAAGTGGATAACCTCTAGGAGAATTTTTTTCTCCCATTTTATTCGCTGACATAACCTAGTGAGTGTTGTTCACTGCCATGTATTTTGTAAAGGCCTCGACCTTGTTCCAATTCAACTCCATCCACCAGGTTGTAGAGGATTGCAAGCCTAATTTCATGAAGAGTAAGTTGGGGATGATCACCTTGACCTGCTCGATGACATGTTTATGAGGATTGGCTACCTTGATTTTTTTTTTGCTTAGGGTTAGAGACGCATTCCAATGTCTGAGCATCAAAAATATCTTTGATATTGTTAATGCCTCTTTTGAAAAATGAAAGGACCAAGAACCATGCCGTCTTGACCTTTATTTCATAAAGTAGGATGAGGCCACCATAAAGAGTGATCATTCAAAATAAACCATTTTCAAAGCCTTGACATTTCTAGTTCAATCTTCTATGAACCTTCTAGGCCCTCCAAATGATCCAAGCAGTAAAAGTGTCTTTCACGCTCACAATGGTTGGGTTAGTAGTCAAAGTCTATAAATTTATGCTCTGTGGGTGTAACCTCCGTTGTTTTGTATCCGTAGCAACTTGTAGGGCTGGAAGCAGTCAAACACCAACTTCATGTAAGGGTTATGGCGGTAGAGGTACTCTTATTATAGGCTCACAAAATGAAGGGCCTTCAAAGCTCAAATAAAGGAGAACAAAACTGAATCTGCAAAAAATATGTCAAACATTCACACAACTAGGACTCCAAAGCTGTATTTGTTTCCTACTTGACAAATCTTCTGCAAATATTTATGAGTAAGATCCACCGTATTTATGGATACATTTGCAGAAACAATTTCTGTACCATGCAGTTATCGTGCTTGACAAATCTCCAATTTAATATATATATATATATATATAATATATATATATATATATATATATATATTATATATAGATAATCTTTGAATATTATTTTCTGAAGATATATTATGAGTATTTCTACCATGCAGTGAGCATGCTTGACAAATCTCCAATTTTTTCTACAAAAATATAAAATATTTTGTTTGAATGTTACTGGACTTCGGTGTGGGCAGATTACAAGAAATGGGATTGGAAAATGGATGGGGAAACAATGCAAGAATGTCTTGGATATGATTCATTTGTTGTTGGAGATCCTTCAGGCACCTGATCCATTGACTTTGGAAATGTTTCTAGTAAGGATTCCTATGATTTTAAATTGTGTGATTCTTTCACGTCGTGGTTATTTTGGGCAAGCAAGTTTAGGAATGTTGGGCACTGGTGGACAGGTAAACAAAATTTTTATAATTGCAATGCCCATTCCATGATATCCTGTTTTTATTATTTGATTGTATTTTAAACTGTTACTTTGATTTTGTTTTGTCTTTTAACTATAAAATTGAAAGTACTTGGTATCATATCCCCATTGAAATAACATCCAAAACATGAAGATAATATTAGTATTATCAATGTTTTATGTTAAAAGATTTTTAGATTCAAAGTTTATAGATATAAAAGAGAAAAACAAATTTCAATGCCTTCATTTGATTGTTACTTGTTTCTGGTGTGGGCAAGTTACATGAAATGTGTTTGGAAAAAATATGGGTAGACAATGCAAAGCATGACTTGGATATGATTCATTTGTTATTGGAGATCCTTTAGGCACCTGCGCCATCGAATTTGGAAATGTTTCTAGTAGGGATTCTTTTGGTTTTTAATGTTGTGATTCTTTCACCTCATTGGTTATTTTGGGAAAGAAAATGTTTTAGGAATAACAGACAAGACATCGGTGGACAGGTAAACAATTTTTTTATAATTGCAATGCTCATTCCATGATATCCTTTCTTTATTGTTTGGTTGTATTTTGAACATTTAATTTGATTTTGTTTTTTCTTTTAACTATGAAATTGAAAATATTTGGTATCATGTCCATTTAAACAACAACCAAAGCTTGAAGATGAAATTAGTATTACACGATACCGATTGAAATCCTTTTAGTTGTTTTGTGTTAAAAGATTTTCATGGCTATTAGAAAAGTTTACTTTCATGTTGTTATTTGAGAACATGTTGTTTATATACTTGACCAAGTTCATGTGTTAGAGAATGAAATGTTGTTGCGAATAAAATGACAAGGATTAGACATCACACCTCAGATTATATGTTTTCACAAGTTATCTACAACTTCAACTTTTTAGCATGTAAATTAGTTGGCATGATTGTTCCTTAATCTTTCCCTAAAGGTTGAACACTAAGTTACTAAGGTGTTCTTTTCTATGGTGATGTTTTATTTTATTTGTTTATATAGGTCATCTGGCCACAGAGTGGCCACTATCGCCCAACTAAAGAAAATTTGTTCGAGTTTTTTGCTTTTATGGGGAAAAATGGTTTTGACATTGCTAATGTTGAGGTATATGTCATATAAATCCTTTATAGTCTATTTTAGTTTATATTCTAGTGGTCATCGTCTTTCATATCTTACACTCTGCACTATATTTTCTTTTGTTTTCAGAAAAAGAGCTCAATATTGATGGCAAGAAGCAAGAATTGAAGAAAAAGGAGAACAATAACACTGGAGCGACAAATGCAAAAAGAGAGAGAGAAGAGAATTGTTCTAGTGATAACCTTAGAGTCAATATTCATAAGACACACTCATAGAAAATGATGGTCAAGTCTTTAGATTTGGTTAATTCATCTACAATGCCTTGACAACACAATGATAATATTTTGAAGTGATGAAACAACATTTCATTATGTAAATTGTAGTCCAACCAATATTAAGTTGGAAATTCATATTGTAATACTTGACATTTTATATAATATAATTTATGTGGTTGAAATGATTTATAGTTGCACTTGATATTGTTTAGTATTGTAATTAACATATGTAACTTTGCATTTTTATATTAGATGAACATGCACATTATATGATTTATTTGTTTTTTATTTTTATTTATTTCTTATTATTATTATTTTTTTTTAAATTTAGTCGCAAAATCATACTAATTAATTTATATTGTTTAATAATGAACACATAAAATCAATCTAAAAATACTAAATTAGTAGTTTATATTGATTAATGATGAACACAAATAAAATGAATATACCAATAAATTAGTTGTTTATAATGATTATTAATGAGTAAATAAAATGAATATAACCAATAAAGTAGTCGTTTATATAATGAATATGAAACTACCAAAAAAAGATAAATGACTATTGTAAATGATAAAAAATTTATTACAAATGATGACTAAATTTTTCATATATACTAAGCTAATTTACAATATCTTATAACATGGCCAAAATTTACTCATATTTCTTTGGTCACTATTTGGTTTCAAACAATGACTAAAATTTGCATATATACGACTCCTAGTAGCTCATTTATAGTATCTTACAACACGACCAACATTTTAGTCATATTTATGTTGGCTTGAGGGGGCTTGGACCTCGGTTCAGAGTTAGTTGTGCTAACCAACAAAACCCTATACTACCGGCCCTTTCGGCAACAACCAGCTTAGCGCAAGCTACAGTCTCACCCGAGGCTATATTGAGGGATGCTAGAACTAGGTTTCTGCATTCAGAAGGCTATGTGATATGGGTTCAAGGTGCTTCTTCAATTTTAGGCCTAATATGACCTTCACGAACCCTTATCCTTGAAATCCCCAAACTTAAAGTGATTTTCAGTTAAACAGAGTATGAGCTTCACATAAGTGTTTAATCATGCATAAAATAACATATAAGAGTAGATCCAGATCATCGTGGAGCAATTAAGACAATAATAAAAATAAATGGCATTCAATTGAACGTAAATATAGAAAACACACAAGTATATAAATTGGACACAAAATTGATTCAAGTACTCTTTATTATTTCAGATCTTCCATATACAGACTTTCTAAATCCTGCGAACATAGTTACAAGGGCCTGCGGACTTACCAAGGTCTCCTCGCACATAGCTACATGAGCCTTCCCCTTTGCCCAAATACAAAAAGATCGTATGGTTACAGACTCAAAACCCCAAAATCTCTATTCATTGATTCCCTTAGACTCGCTAAGACACCCCTTTATATACTTTTTCCCATTACAATAACAGGGTTCGCAAACCATGGGCGAAGCTCAAAACAATATAAAAACTAAGGGGCTTTGACCTTCCTAAAGCCCCTTGACTCCTAGTGACCTGCACTACTCACACTCTGCTCCTCAAAGTGTGGAGACTTTTACAATAACTTAGTCAAAATTGGACCTAGGGGGCCCCATCCCAATAGGCGCCCAACACAAAGATGTGACTTGTCCTCGAGTCTCTCAGTTGGTATGCTCTATATCATTGCTTTCAGGCTGATAAACAAAGACTTCACTAGGTGAAGCGCCTCCGTGCATTGTGCTATTGCCTATCGAATTTCTTCCAACAACTTTTCCATAGTCATTCCTTCTATTGCTAAGTTGATTGTCCACTACGTTTGCTGCATACTCTTGAGCGTGCCTTCCACAATCTATGAGAGTTTCCCTGCCTCTTCTTTCCAAGGTTACATTCGTTCAGTGATAATCTGCATCTTCTTCCGCAACTCCTAGATATGTGCTTGCAGGGATGTCCCTTCTTTCAACCGAGCGAACCGCTACACAGGAGCTAAGGTGCGCGTCGTTACCTTTATCTCATCACATTGTAGTTTCTTATCACGGATGGATACTTCAATATTTTTCACCTGTGGGTCCTCCTATAGTGAGGCCCACAATTCTAGTGTTTCTTCAAACAATTGGCTACAGCCCTTGACTGCAGCGTCGAGATTTTTCCTATCTGTTCTGATGGAAGCCTCACACTACTCTCGGTTCTCTGGTGGCGTGGTGCACTGTGATTTCAATTGAAGCTCAGTAGTTTGCATATGCAGATCAAAACGAACCTTATCCACTTGCGCCTTTGATTCTATGAATGCATCTACTAGTTGTTGAACTTTGTCTTCTGAAGCAGCCTCAGACTAAATTTGGAGCTTTGGAAGCTCACTGCATACTCTGGAAATGGCCTGCTCTAGTTGTTATCTTTGCGCAACTGCCTCTTCATGATCTTGGAGATATTTGTGCTTTTCATCACACATCTGTTGACTAGTGATATTAACATCTTTAATCACCATGAGAGCCTATTTCTCTCGCACCTTAAGATAATCTACTACAATTTGGTGTAGCTCATGCAATGTGTGCAGAGGAAGGTTCATGAGATTAATACTCACGTTCTTAGGTGGTTGCACGGTCTCCCTATCTTCGACATTGTTGAGGTGTAAAGAGCCATCAGGCAGGGGTACAACACAAAGCTCTGAAGTGAGTACCGACTGAACACCACCCGATGTCATTGGTTCCACACTTGCTTGAGACCAACTCGGTTGAACCACGCTCGCTTGAACCTAGTGTGCCTACAATTCTTTAAGGCCCTCTTGGACCTTCGTCAATATCGAGTGGTATTGCTCTTCGATGTGTCCCCAGATATCTTCTATCACGGACTTGACAGTATCCCCAGTTTCATCGAGGTCCCCCTCAATGAGGACCATGGCCTCCGGGCCGGTGGACTTATCAGATTTGTGCTTTTTACGTGTGCCTCCCGCACTGGTCTTCTACCACCATTTTAGAATAAAATGAGAATCGATGTCCACTGACTCTACATAGGGGTCTTCGCCACCCTAATCAGGGTCCTCTGTATGTTGCACTTCTTCTTGTTCGCACTCTGTTTCCTGTACGGTATTATTTTCTAGATCGATGGTCACCTTCTTCTTTTCCTTCGGTGCATGTTTACGAGTCCCTGAGGTGCACTCTACAATGTTTGTTGGAATGACACAGTCAATCAGCCACTAAAGGACTAACTGGGCAATATCTTCCTCAATGACCAAAAATGGAAACACCATCCATTTCTTCATCAAATCACACCTCACTCGGATGTACACATGGTGGAAATCGACCTTAAAGTCAGTGATGCACCGATATTCCTTGAATAGACTTGGTAACAACCTGGGCTTTTGGCTGATCACCATCCGCAGATCCATTTCGAATAATACCCAAAACATCTTATTTTCTATCACGAGGGAAGGGTCGTTTATTGCCCACAGGGAGGAAAATCTGGCAGCCTGGCACAACTCCAGCTCCATAGTGGGAATTGTGAATCAGCTGGTGTCCTCCGAGTTATTAGAGTGATCAACAATAAGAGCCACGCGTAGTGGAATGCTTTTCCGTCCTCCTATGCTTTGCAACAATCATCTAGGAATTCTTGACATAGTTATTTTTCCCAATTGAACTGAACCCCCTTGCTGCGCTACGTACCCAAGGATACCATTGGTTCCAACACTTCATCTACACGACACTTTCGCATGATCTTTCCTACCGCAATCTGCACAACAGACCGTACAACTTCGTCTAAGATTGAACTGATAGCATATCCCCTGGACTTCTTGACCAATCCAAAGTCACTTTTCATTTGGTTTGTGAGCTTTCTCTCTTGTGACTTCCCCACAAAAGCATTAGCGAGGTTCATGCCTTGATAGGGCAATGTTGTAATTCTTCGTATCAACATGTCGTCAATTGGGATGGGCTCTCCCAACCATAGGCACCCATCATGGAACAATGCCAACAATTGGTGCACACAAATAGTGCTGATGTTGCTTTGGCTGAAGTATGGGATGTAAAACATGCTCAATAATCCTGAGCGCTCAATACTGGCTGCTCATTTCATTGGTTCAAGTCTAGTGAGGCCCGCCTCCTCATAATACACCATCTTCATATACTTGCTGGGTTCCAGTTGTGGAAATTTCTCATGGTCGCCCAAATCCCAATCTTCCATGCGGAGTTGGGGTACCCTTGCCAACAGGTCACCCTCAATCAGCACTTCCTCCAACATCAATAGTGTGAATAGTTTAAACTTGATAGAATCTAGATCCTTAGTTACTTTTGAGGTTGGTTTCCATGGTGGCATATACGACGCCAACCAAGAAATTGGCTTTGCTTCTTCTACGTTGATCTCCTCAAATCCCTCATTCATCTCTTCTTCGTCCAACTCCTGCGGCTCCATTGGCTACTTGTTTTTATCCATTTTTCCCTTCTATTCGGTTGGAATTTTCTGCGGCGATTACCGAACCGAGGTCTGCTGCAACTTTTTCTACTTTTTCTCTCCTGCTGCAGAGGCAATAGGCTTTGGCCTCAGTGACATGGGTGTTGTAGCATGGATTGGCAGTGTTGCAGTCATCATGTTCCCTACTCCTCTCTTCAAAAACTATTGCTTAACTTCCTCCCAACTCAGGTAACCAGACATGCAGCAACACACTCGGATTTTTAAGCACAAAAAAAAACACAGCGAATTCTCAGGAAACAAAGTGTCCAAATGTGGAGTGGGGCGCGATATTCATAACCCATTTCAAAGTCAAATTTTCCATTCCCCCTCAGATCTTCCTCATAAATGAGAATTTGGCGGAGATTTTCTTGGATTTTCTCCTTAAATGCAGTTCTCTCGCTCCTTTTAACAACAAAATCATTGTCAAATCAATAGTAGTTGTTTCAACAGACACTTTCTGGGCAGGCTGTGCGGGACTCTCCCTTGTGGCGCAATTATCTCGTTGCAGCTTCCACCTATGCCATCTTCCTAAACATCGTGCAGATCTCCTTCTTCGATAGAATTTTTCCTTGGCATAGTAGTTTATAGTCCTACGCTCTCTTTCAACTATCAAAATCACTAAGACTTTCCGTTGTCATGTAGTTATTACACAGGGGTGGGATCGTCCCTGTAAACTTTCAATGTGCTCCCATTAACCTTACTGGGAAACACTTCCCCATTCAGCTTCGCGAACTGAACTACGCCACCATCCGAAATATCCTTAATCACATATGGTCCTAGCCAATGCATCTGAAACTTTCCCGGAAATTTGGTAAACTTGTTGTCACACATTAGGACCAAATCACCATTCTTGAAAGTGTGTTGTTTAATGTGACAATCATGCCACGCCTTTTCTCTAGCTTTTTGCACCTACTGATGAAACCTAGCCAAAAAGCAGTCTTCCTCTAACGCAAAAAGCTACGCTAGGTATTTCTCCATTACGTCACAATCCACCATCTCGATTACTATTGCGATTGAGCTGTGTTGGCATTATGACACAGGTTTGGCACTATGACACAGGTATTGTCCTTGATGGCAACTCACTCAGATGGCAGATCACAGTTCAAGCTCTCAGAATGAAAGAAAAAGAGATATACGCAGGTTCCTCTTAGCAAGGTCGCGTATACAGGCGGGACTGCCAATCAAAAGTTGCGTATGCGTATGCATGCACTTTCATGCACAGAAAAGCGCGTACATGTGGGAAAACTTACTTTTCATCCATGGTATTTGGTCCTTGGTATTTGGACCTATGGTTTTGGACCATGGTATCTCATCCGAAGTATTTGGACCCAGGTATTGGTTCTAAATGGTTTTGGACCATGGTATTGAGTAAGGCCTAAGACTATCAAAGGGGAAGGAGATCATTAGGCAAAGGCACTCACTCAAGCATTGAATGTCTTATGAAGAGTAAGATCTATAATACTGGTCATTGGGTTATGGTGCATAGCTAGATCTGAACCAAGGAAGAACATGAGTGCTAGAAGAAGGATAAGTTCTATTGATGGGTCAAGATCTTAAGGCTTGAATAGTAGTATCTTTGTGTGATTTTGATCTATTATATTTGGCGCATGACTTGATCTATAAATATGATAATCTAGGTATAACTGATGTCTGAATATTTGAAAAGGAAAAATTGTCTTTTATAGATCTGTACACAGGTTCGGCACAACAAAGGTGCATATACACGTTGGTTCAGTAATTCAAAGAAGTGTATACGTTGGTTTGCCTTAATACAGAAGCGTATGCTCGCAGGTTCTTCATCTTGAAATAGCGTACTTCTAATCAAATATGTTTTAGCTACTTCTGTTTATTACTACAGTATTCTGGGTTCAGGATTGGTGTCTGGTTACTATTACTATATTCTAGTTACAACATTCAGAGAAGTAATTGATTGATTCAGTTTTGGTTGGTGCAAAGGGGATTGGTTGGTACATATACATTTGATGTTTGATTGATGTTATTTATGGATCCAGTCTGAAAATTTATGAAACGTGGTCCCTGGAAGAAAAGAGAAGGTTGTAGCCTTCTATAGGTCAACACCTACGTACTAGTACATTAGCTAGTACAAGAACTAAGGGGGTTGTAGCTCCCTTCCAGGAGAAGCTGGAGAACGAGAGAAGGTTGTATCCTTCTGCAGGTAGAAGCCTGCGCACTGGTATAAGACTGCACCAGTACAGAAATATTGTAAAAAGAAGTTTCTTATTAAAAGAAGATAGAGACGAATTGCAGCAGGTGGTTTTCACCCACATTGGGTTTCCACCTTATATCTTGTGTTCATGTGTGATGATCTGTTCTGTTTTACTGCACCTATTTACTATTCTTATGGTTTATAAAGTTCTGATGCACTGAGTAAAGATCAACATTTCATGGATTAACTGAATCATAAGTTTACTAGATATACGCTAGTTGCTTTAAACACAATTGCATATATACGCAGGTTCCCATAACTGAAGTAGCATATATATATCTGAGTATGAAAATGAAAAGTGTTTGATTTGATAATACTAATTCAACCCCCCTCTCAGTATTATTTCCAACAATTGGTATCAGAGCAAGTCCTTAAGAAGAAGCTTGATCACTTGATGGAAGATCTATCATCATGAGTAACTGCAAAAAAGAGGCATTGATCCGGATTTAAACAGGAACGCAACAAAATACAGAGATAACCATATACACAAAGATGCAGCGGAAATAATACTTCATTTCATTAATGGAAAATACTGAAATATGCTTACAACCAGAAATGGAAATAAACCAGCTAGGGCGATGGCAGCTTATCTCTGAGAAGAGATGTGTGGCTACATGCCTCTGAACTGTGTTACAATGAGGCTCGAAGGCCTATTTATTGTTGAGAAACACTGGAAAAACCCTTCACATTCCAAAACCTAACCCTGGAAGATGAAACGCCAAATTGTGGGCCCCGTTTTTGGGTAAGTTGGTACATCAACTTCCCGG
>APFE030003968.1:0-39852 GCA_000404065.3 Pinus taeda
AGATTTGAAGGTCATGGTAGAAGAAGACATGAAGAATGATCTAAATAAACAAGAAAACCAAGGGCATCAAAGCTATATTGAGGTTTGGTTCTAGAAAATAAACAAGGTGCAACAATACTCTCTTCTTCAATCGTGCTTGATATCATCAAATTCAAAGAATTTGATCACTAAAATTCACGTACATGTCAAAGCATACATTTCAAGCCTACACATTAATTTTTTTGTCATGTTGATGTGCACATGGATCCATTGGAAGTATTCTTATAACTAAAAGTGATTTTGTTTTCCAAGTACAGTAGGGTAGAGAAAAAAAAACATGAAAAAAAAAGAGAAAAAAATAAAAATCTCAGGTGAAAACCTCATTTTAGGCACCTTAGATTGGCTCATTGATTGAAAACCTTCATAAGGAAGGGTTGGGAAAAAAGACAAAAAAAGAGAAAAAAGAAAAGATCCTAGGTGAGAACCTCCTTTGAGGCGCCTAGGCAGACCTACTAGTTGAAAACCTCCTTGAGGCGGCTAGTAGGCCTAGAAGAAAAAAAAGGAAAAAAATAAAAAAATATTTGCTCCATGAATCTATCTGATGAATGTAGGTGCTCTCCAACATCTGCAAGTAACAAAAATAAGTTGGCACCAAAGAAAAGAAAAAATTAGGTCAAACCCAGTCAAAAGAAGTCAAATTTTGAATTTCTCCTCCTTTGCTTAAATGCTCCAATAGGACCAAGGCCATGCCAATTCATCACCCTCATCTGTTTTCACCATACACTCATAATTCCCAAGCTTCTATCACTCATTTTCCTTGTTGTCTGAAAATACTACAGGAAGGCTCTGTTTTACTATAGGAAACAAAAATACATAGAGCATAAAACTATTTTTTTCCATATCTTGCAAACCATGCATCCATTTTCCAAGATGTTTTAGGGGGAGATGCATATGGACGATGGTAACATGCCCAAGAAATTTCAGTAAATTCCAGTGCACAGCTTTCACAAAATCAACCTCCATCACCTTCAGCCATTTTTAGTTTTTATTGATATTCGTGCATCATTGGCCAAGATTGTTTTATGGGGAGGTGCATAATGATGATGGAAAATGCCCAAAAAATTTCAGGTCAATCCATTCTAGTGTTTGGGGGATATGGACAAAACAATTCTGTGACAAGAGGTTATCCTGAATTACTACAGGATCTATACAGGAAGGTCGATAAGAAGCTACAAGAGGCAATATGATGGAGAAATGGGTCAAAAGGTCAGTTATTCTTTAGGGAAGGTTGATATAGGTCCCCCAACTCCTGCACATCAACATGAAGGCAACCCATCAGTAAAATGGTATCAGAAAAAAAGAAAAAGGTAGTCAATAAGATGTACATGAGTCATGAGCAGCACAACAACATCAACTTAGTAGCAACATGCATGTCTCTCCAACAACCATCAGGTAGGTACATGTATGCAATATTATTCACCTTTTCTCTTGAGCATATTATAGTTAGAAATTTGTTGTCAATGCATGAGAGATGATGTTTTATAGGCTAAGGATGGGTCAACAGTCTCAGTCACATTCAACTAGTTAATTTCAGCTCACTCATTCACTTATGCAATGTGGAAAAGTCAAATTATGAAGGTTGACGATTTCAAGGAATAGGGACAACAATTAAAAGAAGAAATTTTTGTGAAGGCCAAGTCACCACAACACTCCAAGCCCTCCATCCACTTCATATTCACTACCTATCCATCATTCATCCATCCCGTTTCATAATTTCAAGAATAAACTCTACACTCTGTCTCACCTTGAGAATTTCTTTAAAAAAACAAATAGAGCATCCTCTCCATTTTTACAAACCTACACTGCTCCCTCTGAGCCCTAGAATCATTCTCCAAACCCTCTACATCATTTATCATCACTCCCATACATTTAAAATACTTTGAAAGAGAAGGAATGGCTGCTACAGGAAGACATAATGTTGCTACAAGAAGGAAGAAAGAAAAAAATTGTGCTAAAAACCAAAATGGCAGTGCCTAAGAGAAACCTAATCAAAACAGAGAAGTCCAAGGCCATTAGGCAATCATCTAGGCCACATATGAGAAGAAGAAGGAAACAAGATGAAATAAGGCATTCGCCATCAAAATAGAACTCAAATTGTAGTGCTGAAAAGTGGCTTTCCAAGAGGTCTCTAAGCTCTTTCTAACTTTTGTCTAAGGCCTAAAAGATGTTATAGAAATGGGAGAAATGCATGGAAGTCAAGTTGAGGGCCTACCCTAGGCTGAAACTATCATTTATGCTCAAAACTGGTTTCCTGTAGTTTTGATAGGAATTACTACATGATGTCCTAGTTCTCATCTAAAGGAATCTTGAAGGTTTCAAGGGTGTCCAAATGGTGGAGCAAGGTAGCAGAATGTTGATAAGGATGTGGAATACCTTGCCAAACTGAAAAATGTTCAAGAACCCATGTTGAATAAGGGGAAGAAGGCAAGTTAATGGTCTCAAGAAATAATGATTTTTCTATGCACAAATAGATTTTTGAGCTTGTCCCTACAGAACTTATAGCCAAGATTCTTAAGAGAAAGGACTGAGGAATTCAAAAGAGAGAGGCCACCAGGGTCATGAATGAAGCACAATTAGGTCATTAAGTTGCTAAGTGCTTGAGAAACACTTTTAGCAGGGGGTATGATGATCCTCTAATTAGACATAAATTAAGGCCCATCTAACCATCCTTCAGCACATTAAACCTCTCTTTTTACATTAGATAATGTATTTTTAACTTTAATATGTTCATTAGGAAGGTTTATGAATAATTTCATATTTGTGCCTAATATTATTTATTTTTGTGGAATATTATGAGAATATTGGGCAGATTATGAAGATTTGGAGGATGAGGTAATTTAGGGGCTTTTTCCCTACTACAGGAGGATAAATATTGAATAATAAATCAACAAGATATTATGGAATTATGGCACAGATTGTGGAACTCCAATGATTGAGAAAATCTAGGAATGTGTTCCCTGCCATTTAATGCAGATTTCTAGTATTGAGAAACAAATCCACTAATCAAGGGATTTTGGTGGGGAAATCTTCCTCCTTTCATGGGGAATGATTCCTAATCATTTTTTATAAGTACCAAGTCAAATTTTCCTCTTGGGATAGATTTTTATTAGTATTCTTGTGGAGAGAACTCGTATTTTTGTAGCTCCATTGTATTTTCTTGCACGGATGCAATTGTATTGATGAAAATAATGAAGATTGGTGCCATGTTTAGCTTCTAAATCTTGTTCTCCTCCATAGGTCTCTGGGCTTTTTTGGGCTTGGCCATCCCAGGAGGCTCAGAGCCTTTTTGTATCATTTATTTTCTTCTTTTCACTTTTTATTCACATGCATCTCTTGTTCTTATTTCTTTCTATTTCTACATTTAGTACTAATGATTTCTTGTTGTAGGATTGGGTTAAATGGTTGATGTAAGTTCTTCTGCATGATCAAAATCATAATTTCATCATCGTGAAATCTTTCTAAGGTCATAGTAGTCATTAAACTACTTGGATTAGTTTTCTTATTCCTAAATCTAGATTTCTGGAACTCCTTTGTAGCAAAGAACAATAAATTTCTGCTATTTTTTAGAGCATACTAACGAGATTAAATCAAGTTGATTCCACTTTAATTATATAAAAAAAAATTATATTTAACAAAAAAATTTACCCCATTGCATTTTCACGTGATTAGATTAGGAATTTGATAGATTTACTAGCTCACTAGTTCTCGAATTTCTAGATTTTAGACTAGTAATTTTTTGTTATTTAATAAATATTTCCCATGTATAGATGAATTTGTCGATAGATGCAGAAAATAATGTGTGTTGTTGCATGTGATTCTACATTGTAGGGAGACCTCATCTCATTCGCCTCATCCAAGCCTTATCTATCCATGTCGTCAAAATCCACTAAACTCTCAATCTGAATTCTTGTTTTATAAGACAAAATTTCCATTTCCATTGAGAAAATCTACCCATCTTGAATCCCTTTCTTGATTTCTGGGTAGTGTCCACCACCGCCATGCCTTATTATTCCATATCCACCTTTCCCAAGCTCCATTCCACCTTCTATACAATTTCCTAAGCTTTTGGCATGTTCTTGTAATAAAACAAGGGATCCTGTAGGAACTAGTACATCCCGTAGACATCTTGTAGGAAATCCTATAGCGGCCTGTTTTGAGCCCGAATTGTGAAAATCATCATTGAAGCTGGGGTTAGGCCTCTACTTGACCTACATTCCATCACAACTAGTACCCATCTTCCTCCACACCTATCTCCCCTGCCAAAGAACAATGAAAGATTAGCATTTGCATTTATAAAATGAAAAGATAAAGAAAAATAGTTCTCTTTATTTCTTAATTAGCACATGCATGTAGTAGTTCATACTTCCGAGAAAATTCCATGCTTAGATAGTTTAAATCATCACATGTGATAATAAGGGTTAAGCTAGGTTTCATTTACATTTAGTTCATGATCTTTATCTAATTAGAATATGTTTCATTCCTTGTACTTTATTTCTTGCAATAGGTTAGGGTTTCCATTTCAAGCAGCTCATTTTATGTAATTAGTTTAGGATTTGATTTCATTGCATGCACTCCATTACATGTTGACAGCAAAGGAAGGACACATTGTATGCTACACATATAGTTTCGATACTTCTTAAGTTTGTACGAACCCTGGGTTGATAATTAAAGTCGGTAGCCTTGGGAGTTGCAACATTCTTGTTGCAATACCGAGGCTCATCACCTGGTTAATACTTATGATTGCATTAATATCTTGGAGAGAACCAGAGGAATCATAATTCCCCACGGTGGACCCAAATATCTATGAAGCTACACGATATGCCTCATTGTGGGCATCCAAATACCTTACAAGAGACATCGAAATAAGATGTTTTGGGTTTTATTCAAAATGGACCTACGCATGGTGATGAGCCAATGACCATAGTTATCACCTTCCCAATTTTATCTATACCACAATGTTGCAAAGTTCAAGGCATATTTTCCCAATGTATATATATGTGCCATGAAGTATTTGACAGAATATTAGCATGCGCTACCATAGATGGTAGGAGAAGAAAATCTTTTGGCTATTATCAATAAGTGGTCGAGTGATTGGATCACCCCGACTGACATAATGACAGTAGTTGGCACAATCAAGACTGTTGTAGAGACACAATCTAAGAAGAAATATCCAAAGAAAGACCTAAAGAAATATCCAAAGAAGGTGACGATTGACCTGGAGGAACCCATTGTCCTGAAGCACACAATTGACACAGAAACTGCTAATGAAGAAGAGGGTGTCGAAGGCCCTTTTACGGGCACAACAGACTTTGAGTCTCTGTTCATTATAAAGAAGCAGCAGAAGTGGAGTGCTAGCAGGGCACAAAAAAAGCGAGATCATACAAGTCCGTCAATGTCGAGCCACTGGCCCTCACAAAGGGGTACCTTGATGAAATTGGGGATACTGTTAGGTCTGTGATGGAAGATATCGAGGGACACATCGAATAGTGTTAGCTTGATGGGCCCTGACCCAGGTTAAAAGTTAGTTGTGCCAATCAACAAAACACTAAACTGCAGATCAATTTTTCCTTACATAGCAACTTGTTGCACTTCCTCGACCAGTTTTTCAGTAGTGGGGTGTTCCACCGTGAGGCCCATGGACTTCTGAGTCTACTACATCCCCTTAAGTTTACTCTATACTAATTGAGTCAACTGGCTAGCCTGCTCTTCCCAAGGCTTAGTTTGTGTAGTGAAAATTTCCTCTTTGGGGTGCAACTCATCAATTTCATTTTGCAACATCTTGTGTTCCTACAACCACGCCAATTGTTGCATTGTTGCTAGCGTTCCTGCAGTTGATCGGATGTCATTGAACTACCATCATTTTTACCTGATGTCCACGCCAAGATTCTGCAGAGCTGGGTCCTCCTGTAGTGAAGTCCATAACTCAATGAGATGTTCAAACAACTCGGTGCAGCCCTTGACTGCTTCTTATAAAGTGGCCATTCCCTCTTTGATAGAAACTCTGTGTTGCTCTCAAACCTCTAGAGGAGTCATTGGCTGCAACTTCAATTGTAGCTATGATATCTATAATTTCAGTTCAAATTGGACCTAGATGATTTCATCCTTAGACTCTTTTACTACTACAACCAGCTTTTGGATCTTCTCCGCAGAAGCTGCTTCAACCAAAATGTTAAGTTCTAGCAGCTCATTGCAAGCATGTGTAATGGCTTCTTCTAATTGCTAGCTTCGCGCGATGATTTCCTCCTTATCCTTTAGCGCCTACCCCTTTTCTTTAAATATCTGTTGATTGTTTGTTTTCATTTCATTAATGACCAACAACTCGCGTTGCTCCCTAACTCACAGCTCATCAGATACCCCTTGGTGCAGCTCATGCAAGGTCTGGATAGGGAGTGCCATGAGGTTTAGGCCAAGATTCTTGATCTGCAATAGTTGGAAATTGGCCTCTTATGTTTTGGCACACAGGGTTCCTTCTAGTAACTGAGTGACACAGAGATCCAAGGTTCTGTCTATATCCAATACTGTTGTGCTCACTTGATTCAGGCTCACTTTCACCCTGCTCGCCTGTCCCACACTCACTTGTAGTATACCTATCTGGATCTGCATCTCACGTAGATCCTTCTGAACATTTCCCAACACCTGCTAGTATTGGTCTTTGAAATGGCCCCAAAGGTCAGTCATGGTATTTTGCACCATGTCGCCGATCTCATCCAAGTTCCCCTCAGTAAGGACTAAAGGGGTCATCCTGGCTACTCAGTCAGACTTCTGTTTCTTTCGCGGCCTCGTGGATGTTTGAATTTTTCATTTCTTTACCACAAAGGGGATTTCCAGCTCTACGCCCCCTTATTCTTCTTCTTTTGTCTCTTCTTGTTCTGGTGTGTGCTATGTATCATACTCTTCAATGGTGATGGTGGCCTGTGAAATTATCGTTGCTTGGGCTGCTCGTTCTTTGTCTACGCTTCCTTTTCTCTAGAAGCAACCTATTTCTACTGCACAAATTTCTCCCGAGTGGAAACCTTCTGGGCTTCCTTCTGTTTCTCTATTGTTGTCTATGCGATGGTATCCTCTGCAACCTTGCTTGTAACTGCACCCACATCTCATGGGGTTAGCCATTCAGGTGGCCACTTGGCCACAATCTCTGCTACATCTTCCTCAACCACCAAGTAAGGCAACGTGTGGCATTTCTTCCAAGGATCCCTCCTTGCGTGAACATGCAGGTTATGGAAATATGCCTTGAATTTAGTGAGGGGTTTGTACTGGGCATATAGTGTGAGTGACAGCCTCGGCCTCTAGCTAATCAACATCTGTAGATCCATTTCAAATAGGACCTAGAATATCTTTGCCTTAGTGACTTGTGCAGGGTCCTTTGTATCCCAGAGCGAAGCGAACTTAGCTGCCTCTAGAAGGTTCGACTCTTGGGGAGGAAACTAACTATCTTCTAGAGTCTTCCATGCCACCAATGCTATCAACAATAGAAACTAGGCATAGTGAAATGCCTTGCCCTCATCCTAGGCCTCGCTACAATTCTCAAAAAATTATTTGCATAAGTATTGACCCCAGTTGTACTAGACTCCTTTGGTGCACTGCATAACCAAAGAGATGACTGGTGCCAGAACTTCATCTATGTGACAGTTACGCATGATCTTGCATACCAATATCCGTGGGAAAAAATGGGATCCATGGTAGAGATGATAGAATATTTTCGTGACTTCTTTGTGAGGCTAAACTTGCTCTTCATTTGGTTCGCAAGTTGCTTCTCCTGCGTTGTTCCCCTAAATGCCTTTGTCGGATCCACTCCTTGGTATGGCAGTAAGATGATCTAGTGGACCAGCGTGTCATGATCAAGATGGGTTCTCCCATCCAAAGACACCCATCATGCACTAATGTGAGAAATTTTCATACAAAAATGATGTTTATGTTGGTGCGACTAAAATTTGGCACCTATAACATGTTCAGGAGCTCTGTAGCCCCAACACCAACAACCCAGTTCATCGGCTCCAAACGTGTAACCTACGATGCTTCATAATATACCTTGGACATGTATTTGGTTGGTGCCAATTGAGGAAAATTCTCATGATCCCCTAAGTCTTGATCCTCCATTTTTAGGGTTAGTATGCAGGCCAACAATCCCTGCTCAAACACCACGTTCTCCAACAATAGTGGTGTAGTCACCATGAATTTTGCATTATTTAGATCTTTAGGCACTTTGGTTATGGCTTTGTGCGGTGGGATATACTTCGGTAGAAAACTCATCAGCTCACCCTCCTCAACATCAATCTCATCGATGCCTCCGTGAACTATTTTTTCACTCAATTCCATCGGCTTTATTAGTTGTTGTTACCAATCCATATTCCCCTTTTGGCATAATTCCATGGGGTTTTTCTGCAGTGACTGCCTCATCGGGACTTGTTGAGGTTTCTTCTCCTTGTTATATGTCGCCTTGGATGCAAAAGCTTTCGATATAGAAGGCTTAGGTATGGGATACCTAGGAACTGTAGTCGGAAATCCTACAGGGACAGACGGCGTTGCTTCCATCTCAGGGGGAGTTGCAGTCATTCTTTCTAGAAATCACTCTTAGAGAAAGTCAGGTAGACCAGCCAATCTTGGTCATGAAAAGAGTTCCCAATTTGGCTCAGAGATACAGTTACATGGCAAGTTGAAAAATCTCAATACAAACTCTTAGGAAACAAAGTGTTCAAATGCAAGGCATCGGTCATATTTATAGATGATTTTGAATTCGAATCCAACCGTTCCATCCAATTTATGATCATTAATGCATCCTTGGTGACAAATTTCCAAATATATGCTACATAAATGCGTCTTCCCCACTCCTTTCAATGGAAATTTTTCCATCCAATCATCTAAAGTGCTTCCAATGGTCATTTGTTGGCCAGACAACACCCAACCTTGTGGCACATCTTCCTTTGCACAACTCCCCTTTGCGCCTTATTGCCATCCAGCGTGCAGCCTGCTTGCTTCGTTTGTCCCACTTTTGGGTAGTGTAGTTTATAGTCCCATACTTTCGTGTAGCTACTTGGAGTACTAAGGCTATCTCGCCATCATATAGTCATTGTGTAGGGGCAGGATCAACCCTGTATAGCTTCAATCGACTGCCATTGACTTTTCTTGCAAACAATTCCCCATTTAGCTTGACGAGTTGAACTGCACCACCATTTGTAGTTTCTTTTACAGCATAGGGTCCCAGCTAATGCACTTGAAACTTCCTCGGGAATTTTTTAAATTTTATATCGTATAGAGATATGAGATCATTAAATTCAAAGGTGCGTTGCTTGATATGGTGATCATGCCATACCTTTTTGTGATCCTTTTGCACCTGTTGATGAAATCCTTCTAGAAAATGATCTTCTTCCAGTTCTACCAGCGGCGTGAGACGCTCCTCCATAGTATCACGATTATCCATTTCTATTAATGCTGCAATCCATAGACTTGGCATAATGTATTCCATGGGCATTATAGCCTCCTAGCCATATACCAGTCAGAAAGGGGTTTGGTCTGTCAAATTTTTACAAGTGGTCCTATACCCCCAAAGGACTGTTGCTATCTACACATCACAGTCATTTTGCTTCGCCTTGCAAACCTTGTTCAAGGCACTTTCCAAGAATTTATTGAAGGATTCTACTATACCATTTGCTTGAGGGTGATATGGCATACTATTATGATGATATACTCAGAATTCCTCAAGCATTGCAACAATAGTTTCGTTTATGAAGTGTGTGCCCCTATCACTCATTAAAATTTTAGGGAAACCAAACTGGGACAAAAATACTCAAAGATGAACTTTGCAGTGGTAGCTATGCTACATCCCTTGACTAGCTTTGCCTCCACACACCGTGTCAAGTATCCAGCTATTGTAATAAAGTATCACACCTTGGTATTTTTCCTTGGTGGCTCAATTGGACCCATAAAGTCTATCGCCTATTTATCAAACACCTGCAAGGTTATTTGTAGATTTAATGGAAACTCATCTCTTTGCAATGGTCGCCCCATCCTCTAACAAGAATAACATGCCCTACAATATGTCTTTGAGTCCTTATACACTGTTGGCCACCAAATCCTTGCGCGTAGGATCTTCTCCGTAGTCGCTCCGCCTACATAATTTCCTCTCGCTACTCCTGCATGCGCTTTTGCCAAAATTCTTGGTCCTTCATACTCTGAGACATATCGGCACAGTATCTCATCGGATTCCATTTTGTATACATGTCCAATGATCATAGAGAAGTCAGCCGTGCGGGCCACCAATTCCTTCTTATGTTGTGTCGAATATCCCTCTAGGGATGTTCCGGTAGAAGAAAAAAAGAATTATATCTGCGAAGTTATCATCTGCAATATGAACAACAAAGAGTTGTGCATTAGGTAACCCTTCCTTCAAACTTGTAAGCTCATCACTAGTCTCAATCCTGGAGAGGTGATCAGAACTAGCATTCAGGAATCCGGCCTTCACAATCACCTCAAAATCATATTCCTGAAATAGCAGCAACCACCTGCAAATCTCCCCGCCCCCCCCAACACAAGCTTATTGACAAGGTATTTTAGAGCAGAATGGTATGTATACATTTTGAAGTGTGCGCCTAATAGATAGTGTCAGAATTTATGTAGCGCATACACCATTTCTAGTCCTTCTCGCTCTGTAGTCGAGTATTTATTCTCTTCCTTTGATAATTTCCTACTCGCAAATACTATACGATGATCAACGTCTCCTTCACCTAGTTAGGTCAGCACTGCACCTAGCGCAATACTAGATGTGTACATCCCATTCGATCTTTACATTCGCTGTAGGGTTGATCTAGTCCTCATCATGCGTAGTGATCTTACAAATCTGATCAATATCGTCGTCCTCCTCATAATCACAGATCGGTTCCATATATTGTGCACCTTAAGTTGGATCCATTGGAACAATGATTCATAGCTTCTTTCTTTCAAACATCATTCTGCACTTCTTAATATTAATAATCGTGTCCATATCAAAAGCCCAATCAATGCCTAGTTGCACAGGGTAAGGGTTACTATCGTCAACTATCTCGATCACTTCAAAGTTAGCTAGGGTGCTCGCTCCTTCAATATCTACTGTGACCCCATACATGCACCCCATAGGAATGATATTTTGAGATCATTGTAGCACAAGTTGCCCCATTCATTCCCATGTTTTATTTGCTAGAACATTCACATCAGATCCTAGATCAAGAATTACCTAGTCCATCTCATACTCCCCAATTTGCACAGTTAGTCTCATATTGCGACCTGTTCGCTTCTTTCTTTTTCCCATTTTACGTACTACACGCTATTCTGGAGAAGGTTTAATATTACCTATACAATTATCAATTATCTCCTATAGCCCTTCTACCGCCCTTCTATCCCATAAAATCTCCATACAAGTCTTCAAAAATGTTGCTAACAATGAAGGGTCTACATCTTTTGCACTATTGTTTCTACCAGACTTGTCTTGACTTCCTGATGTAGAGGATGTGAAGCTCTTTTTAGCTTCCATAAATGTTTCCTTTCCATGGCTTAGATAAACCCAACTTCCTTCTCAACAACCTTGTGTAACAATCCTTCAACCTCTGGTTGATTTCCTTTATCTTCTCCTATGGTTATACTGCTTCATGTCATGATATTGATGCTAGGATCCTCTTCCCAAGGCACTGCTCTCATCATTTGGATATTCTGCATAGGTGTTTGAGCTTTCTTTTCTAACAATCATGTGCAAAATGACCTACCTGTCCACAATTGTAACAAATAACATGCTCGCGACCTCTTCCAGATCATCCTCCTCCTTGTCCTCTTCCTCGGCCTTGGAATCCTTCATGCGCTACACCCGCACCTTAATCTTAAGGCCGATTTTTTTCCTGCATCCTATACTTAGGTGTCCACTCCATCAGTAGTTCATAGCTTTGAAAGTTGCGTTCATCATGTCCGACTGATTTACAGAAAGTGCAAAATTTTTATTGGGGAGTTTGTACAACATTTTGTAGGAGATGATAGTTATGGTCACGTGTTTCCCAGAGATTTGATAGATAGCACACCATAAGGCTACTCCTCTACTCAACCCAATAGTATTTTCGGGCTTTAGGGGGACAAGAACTCCCCCAATAAGGTAATTCTGATATACTGGGCAATGGTACTTATCATGACCATGGCCTTTACACGTTAGGCACTAAAACTGCACGTGCACCTTGGGCTGGACTTCCTTTCCCTTTTTAGGGCTCTATAATTCCATGTGAAAGTTGGCTAGTTGTGAGTAAATCTATTGTACCCCCAGATTTGTATCCTACACTAGTGAAGCTTCCAACCTCATGGAAATCTCCAAGGCTTCATCTTGCATTCCTATTTTCTGTTGTGAGAGTGGTAATGTCAGATGAGGTATAAGCAAAGCAATGTACCAGTCTCTATGCTAATCATTTGTAATTCTCATGTTAGCTTGTTGAATCAGACACTTCTATCGTTGATCAAAGTCCCATGTAGACTCATTTACCCTTTGCTAAATCTATTTTAACTCTATTATTGATTGGGCTTGTGACTTGGGTTTCTTAAATTCATTGTTCAAAGCTTAGGTTTCTAGCATAGTCACGTTGGGTTTACCTAAGAAAAAATTGATATATAACCTTAACGCTCTATCCTATAACACTGTGACTAGTTTCACTTTCTTCATATTATCATCAATGATCTATTGTGCCTTCCATACAACATCCATGACCAACCAAAATTTCTTGGGGTCTTCAGTCCCCAAGACCTTAAAAACATGCATCTTCATTGTTTTGGGCATGTTAAATGATGGAGGTGGAGGTGGAGGTGAAGATGTAGGTGTGTGAGGTAGAGGTGGAGGTAGAGGTGGAGTGGATGGATGAGGTATCCCTATGATACCCTGGCTTACGATCTGCAGTGTGCTTCACGGGGTCCTCAAAAGACTACCTTCATCATCACTATCAAATGATCCTAACAATGGACTATATTCTGAGCCTAAATATACGTTCCTTCTAAATGCTCTCCACTTCGCGTATTCCCAAACATCAATTTAAAAGCATAACCCAATTTTCTGACAATAACATCTTAATCGAGGTCTTCACGGATTTTAGGTACTTACCTCTCGGTCCCTTGAAAAACCTGCACTCTACTTCACTATAACTTGTGGATTTATTGATTACAAACTCAGTAATGAATCCTCCTAGAATATTATCAATCCAATGGTTGACAACTCGTGCGATTTTGTTTTCTGAAGACTCCAAGTGCTTCACTAGTTCTAGGGCCCACACAATAGGGCCATCAAGCTTCCATGTACCCTGAATATCTGCCAATTTGGACATCCACTCATGTAATTCATAGGGGAAAGAGTAGAAGAATATCTCATGTTAGTAGGTGAATAGGTATCTATTCATCCAATCTTCCTTCTACGAGCACAGATTCCTGCTCTCCTAAGCTGCAACCGCATGTAGTTTCCAATATTTCCACTTATAAATTTATTTCTTAGTGGGGAAACACTTATCACACATTCAACATATAGATTCAAGTCCCGAAAATGGAACCATTTGTTTGCTTGATGGGCCCTGACCCAGGTTCAAAGTTAGCTGCGCCAACCAACAAAACCCTAAACTGTTGGCCCTTTTGGCCATAACCCACATAACACAGGTTGCAGTCTCACCTGAAGCAATATAGGGGGATGACAGAACTAGGTTTTTGCATCCAGAGATCTGTGTGATGGGTTCCTGTGGCTTCTAATGCTAAGTTCTATATTCGTGAACCCTAACCCTTCTGATACCAATAATTATAGTAATTAATATAAACAACATCTATACCTTTGTGAAGGTCTTTAAACATACACAAAATCAATTAATCATGTTGATCTACTAATTTCACACATAATATAAGCATTCATTAACATAATTCCAGATATAGAGTGAAAATACAGAAACTGCAATAGTAAATACAGATACACAAAGGCACAATTTATGGATCAAAATTGTCTTTATTAGATGTATTATTTGAAGTACATACTCTTCTTCCTCACATACTTAGCTGTAGGGGTCCATGCACTTAGCCTACAGGCTTACAAAGGTCTTCGCACACTCAATTGTAGGAGCCTTCTCCTTTGCCTAAGTATAGGAAACAGACTTTCTTGCCTTAGCTTACTTTCCCATACAATGATCTTCTAGTCAATGATTTCCCCCCTAGACTCACTATGACCCTTCTAAATATATCCTTTGCTTTTACAATACCATGGTCCACAGACTATGGGTGGGTCTCAAAATTTCTTATCTCCTAACAACTTAAGGGACTAAAGCCCCTTTAACTCTTATTACCTTCGTGCTCCACTTCCACAAATCGCGAAGAATTTATAATTATACAAAAAGTAAGTACCAAAAGTTGATCCAAGGGGACCTTATCCCAAAAAAGAGAAATGCCAATCAATATTGACGAAGTTCCAACAGGGCCTTAAGGAATTTTAGGTATAGATAGGCATTATACAAGGGAGCGTGGGTCAAGTGAGTGTGATAACCTTAACAAAAGAGCTTACCACAAACCTCTGCATAGTGCAGTTGCCCAAGGGGTCATTGCATGTTGAGACTTCAGAGGACAGGGCACGCTTATTGCATATGAAGAGCTTGAGCATTAACCTTGTGGTGTTCCCCATTCAGTCATTACATGAGCTACATCAAGGAGTATTGGATGAGATCAGGGTCCGGGAACAACGAACATTACTTGCTATCAGGGAAGTCAAGACTAACAACCAAAAAATGTTCGAGGAAAAGACTTAGGGGATCAAAGAACGAGAAGAGGTCATTTCACACAGTCAACAATGATAGTGCAAGTATGCAGTGAGCTTCTTGAGCTCTAGATTCTAGCAGAGGCAACTTCGGGCGAGAAATTATAGAATCTGGCAGCCGCAGTGAAAGAATCTAAGGCCGAGGTGGGAAAGGTACATTTTGAGCTACAGTTGCAGATTTCAAAGCTTCAGATGAAGCTGCAACCTACCACCCCTCCCGAAGTTCACGAGAAATGTGAGGCTACTATCAAAGCTGATATGGAAGTTCTTTTTGTTGCAGTTAACAACTGCAACCAAATTTTTGAAAGTACAATGGAAATGTGGGTCCCGCTGCAGGAGGACCCACATCTGTAGAAACTTGAAGCTAACATCTGCAAGAAGCAACTGCAGTTTGATGATATCAGGGTGACAATGCGGATCTTAGCATCTGTGCAGAGGCTCAACAGACTCCAAGAAGGGAAATTCATACAGACTCATATCGATGAGCTACATCGTAAGGCCTCTATTATTACAGCAAGGATGTAGCCATGGGCCGATGAAGCAAGTTAATTGTGCATAATGTCTAGAGCAATTTGAATCCATTCAACAGATGTAGAGGATCATGGGATTAATAGTAGCAGGGCCAACTACAGAGAAGTTGGTTGAAGAGGTTTGAGAGACCACCATACAATGTAAAACATAAATTCAAGCCTTGAAGTTAGAATTCAACAGCCTTAAAGCATGCGTCAAGGACATACTAGCAGAGTGACTCAAGACAAGTCACATATTTATATTAGGGGCTTATTGGGATGGGGTCCCCTAGGGTTAAGTTTTGCTAAGTATTAAGTTAAATTTTGATAAGATATTGTAAAGTCTCCACATTTTGAGGAGCAGAGTGTGAGTAGCGTAGGTTGTCAAGAGTCAAAGGGAATTTTAGGCAAGTCAAAGGCCCTTGTTTTGTAAAGAGATAAGTTGTATTAAGCTTTGCCTATGGTTTGCAGACCATGGTATTGTAAGGGTAAAGTATATATAAAGGGATGTCTTAGAAAGTCTAAGGCAATGAATCAATTCAGGAGATGATATGTTTTTGATCCTGTAATTGTGACATATTTTTGTATTTGAGAAAAGGGGAACGCTCATGCTCCTATGATTGAGGAGATGTTGGTAAGTCCGCACCTGAGTGCGTGGGCCCCTACAGCTATGTGCGCATGGTCAGAACAATATATGTATTGAAGATATGGAGTAATAAAGAGTATTTGAAGCAATTTTGTGTCTTAATTGTATACTTATGTGTTTTCTGTATTTATGCTCAGTTGAGTTCCATTTATTTGTAAGATTGTATTGATTACTCCACGAAGATTTGGATCTACTGTTATATGTTATTTTGTGTCTGATTAGACCATTAGGTGAAGCTCATAACTATGTTTACTAGAAATTGCTTTAAATTTGGGGATTTCAAGGATAAGATTTCACGAAGGTCAAATCAAGCCTTAAATTGAAGAAACGCCTTACCCCCACATAACATAGCCTTCTGGATGCAAGAAACCTAGTTCTAGAATCTCCCAATACTACCTTGGGTGAGACTGCAGCCTGTGCTAAGCAGGCTATTTCTAAATGGGCCGGTAGTGTAGGCTTTTTTTGGTTAGCGCACTTAACACTAAACCTGGCTCCAAGCCCCCTCAAGCCAAAAAATTCCTGATGGGACGAGGTCCCCTAAGGTTAAGTTTTGCTAAACCTTAAGTTAAATTTTGATAAGATATTGTAAAGTAGCTGCATTTTGAGGAGAAGGGTGTTCATAGTGCAAGTTTTTAGGAGTCAAAGGGGCTTTTAGGCAAGTCAAAGCCCCTTATTTTTTAAAGAGATAAGTTGTATTAAGCTTCGCCCATGGTTTGCGGACCATGGTATTGTAAGGGTAAATGATATATAAAGGGATGTCTTAACAAGTCTAAGGCAATCAATCAATTCCAGATATGATACGTTTTTGAGTATATATTTCTGAGATCTTTCTGTATTCGGGTGAAGGGTAAGGCTCCTGTTGTTGTGTACATGGAGATGTTGGTAAGTCTACAATTAACTGCGCAGGCCCTTGCAACTGTGTGCATAAGGTGAGAGCAGTATATGTATTGAAGATCTAGAATAATAAAGAGTATTTGAAGCAATTTTGTGTCTTAATTTTATACTTATGTCTTTTCTGTATTTATGCTCAGTGGAATGCCATTTACATGTAAGATTGTCTTGATTACTCTGTGAAGATATGGACATACTTTTATATGTTATTTTGTGTCTGATTAGACTCTTAGGCGAAGCTCATAAATTTGTTTACTAGAAGTATCTTTAAGTTTTGGTATTTCAAGGATAAGGTTCACGAAGGTCAGATCAAGCCTTAAACTAAAGAAATGTCTTACCCCCACATCGCATAGCCTTCTAGATGTAGAAACCTAGTTCTAACATGCCCCAATACTGCCTCGGGTGAGACTGCAGTGCATGCTAAGTGGGATGTGGCTGAAAGGGCTAGTAGTGTAGGGTTTTGTTGGTTAGTGAAACTAACTCTAAACCTGGGTCCAAGTCCCCTCAAGCCACCAATGATATCAACTTATTCTAGGATATTTTAAAGTGACTTGGCTTTCTAAAATGTTCAAGGGTGAATGATAAAACTTAAAACAACATAATATTTATTTCAAGAATGAAATATTTAATTAAGTTGCAATTAAAAACGAAATGTAGAATATTGAGAAAAGAATAAAATAAGGACAAAACTAATTTATAACGAAGTTCGTCCAATGTGGACTACGTATTCGGGTCCTACCTCTAAGAGAGTGGAATCTTTTATTAATATGATGCTAAGCCTCAAATGCTTTATTACATCATCAATATGTCTCCAAAAGCACTAAAATCACAAGATCAATGCACAAAATGAAATCCAACATATAATGAAATTACACAATGGAAATATGTGGAAAATTTCTTTACATTGCATTAATATCACTGGAGAATGCAAATAGCTGAGGTTGCTATAGTATTTTTCTGAGTGATTCTCTCACCCACACTCGTTAGCATCAAGGCTTATGAATCCAAGCTTATCGCAATATCACTCTGACAACATTCTGGCATAAGTTACTCTTTCTCCTCCTGTGACTAATGGAGAGATTTATTTATATAGATTTTTATCATGATTAGCTATATATAACCTAGACACATTCTTGACCATATCATAGGTTATGATTAAACATTCCCAAGTAAATCATGACTTGATCAAACTTGACCAAATCAAGCTAATCCATATAAACCTTTGCCTTGTTTCTCCATTGTTGTGGTAAAATGGCATTGTTGGATGTTGTTTCACCCTTTACACTAGAAAAGGGCTTTGATAGGCCCATTGTTTCTCTCCTAACACTATAGAAGATTGTTGAAGCATCAAAACCACTTCTTGGAGCCTTCCACTAAGCAATTTTTGACCCTTTGACTTGGAAAGGGTTGTTATTTTCTCTTAGACCCTAGGGGGTAGATTTTTGAGCTATAACACACAATTTGTAATCATATATTCTAATTACTTCTTCAAAATTATATCATAAATCTTAGTACTTTTATTATCTTCAGTGTTATAGACAAGTCATCCTATCATTTTAGCAGTGTGGTCTTCTCTAAGGTGAAAACACAAAAATGATAACACTTTTTGGATTAAGGCATGGTGAGGGTAGGATGATGAGGTTATGTAACTCTAGGCTAAGATTTTTATAAATTCTCAATCAAGAGTTTGAGAGTTTTTAAATAATGATATTATGAAAAATCTTAGCTGAGAGTTTATAAATATTTTAGCTTAGAGTTTTTAAGACTCTCGACTGAAATATTTCCTTGACTATGGGTTTTTGGTCAACTCGAATAAAAGATTCTATAATAAATTCCAGAAACATGCAACTTAAATAGGCACAAACCCCAACATATTTCAAAGATCATATGTTGGGCCCACTACATATGGATTCTCTTGAATAAATTTTACGATGATATATATATATATATATAATATATATATATATATATATATATATAATATATATATATATATATATATATATATAGAGATAAGAGAGAGAGAGAGAGAGAGAGAGAGAGAGGAGAGAGAGAGAGAGAGAGAAGAGAGAGAGGAGAGAGAGAGAGAGAGAGAGTTATAAATAATTTACACTAAACTTTATTGCTTAAGCATTTTACTATTTTGAAAATATCTTGAAACAGAAATTCAATAATTGTTAAAATCATAGTACCACAAAAATAGAAAAAATCATTGTGCACTTGCTTGCATTTCCCTCTTTAAAAGGTGTTTATAGTTTTCTTGGTAATAATCACATAAAAGATATATTGGTTCTCACAAAAACTTGTTGACATGACACTTTTTCATTTTTTTTTAATTCTATTTCGATAAATAATAACAAGATAGCACTTAAATTTGAAAAATAAAAAATGTTGTGCAAGTATCAGTGCCATGTGTGTAGATTACTAGAGCATAAGTTTTTCCCCTCAATTGAATAGCCATTTCTAAATGCTAATTGAATATCCATTGCTAAAAATATAGACACACACAGGACACTCATTTTCCTTAGCTAACATTTTAAAGAATATGTAGTTAATAAACATCATATTTATCCAACTATATGTACATAAATGTTTGAAAAAAAATACGAGTATAGAGGTAAGAAAATTATCCACAATTCTTGTTTTTGAATTCAAAGTGAAATTCTAAAATAAACTATGAGTTTAGAGGGATTAGATTTAAAGAAACAAAAAATTGTAGTTTCCTTCATAAAGAATGAGAAAATGTGTTACCCATTTCATGTTTTCACCATCTGAATTATGAAGGGTACCATACTATAAGATGGTAGGTATCATGTAAATCAAGCAATTGTCCACAATAATCAAACCTACACCTCTATAAGAGTGGTATGATTTTAGAGGCCTACACCTACATCTAAACAAGGCTAAAGTCTTGTATGAAAATATATCTTTCAAGGCTTTGTTGATGTCAACTCTTACACATGCTTTGCAAAGTTTTTTTTTTTTCTCTATTATCAATAGTATGTCATGACTTCTATTTTTTTTATTTTCTTGTTTCTCCCACTTGCCTCTCCAAATCCAACATTGTTAGATACTAAAAAACGCTTAGGTTTGGCATCTTTCTTGATTTGTTTGGAGCATGAACCAAGTCACCATGATATAAAACTTCAATCTAACATTTTCACTTTCCAGATTCTAACAAGTTTGAACTAGGTATTTGAACTTCTCATATGTCAAATCAATATTTTCAATGTATACAAATAAACATCTAGTACAATATCCTCAAATTATTAATGATAAATACTAATCAAAATAATCTAAAACATGGTCTACCACCTCCTACTCCATCAATTCTCAAAATTAATGGAACATGCATATGTGAGGAACTTCTAGAGTAATATATACTAGTACATGATTGTGGTTTTCTATGGTCATCATCTTATAATTGTTGATATTGTTTTGGATAAGATAGGAGAAAAAGAGGTTTGAGAATGCTTTGATAGAGAGTGGGGCATGTTAGATTTAGGAAGATTCACTTGCAAGGGGGAATTTGGAGAAAAATCATTACACACATTAGATTAGGAAGGGAATTAGGTGTTTATAGGATGGTAGTATGTCTTCAATGTAGAGATTAAGTTGGAAGGCTAGTTGAGTCACATGGAACTAGCTGAGACAAAGGTATAAACTATGGTACAAGTATATCTATATTGGTCATAGGAAGAGAGATGTTATAGGAATGTAGTAATTGAGTGAATGAGTAGTTTGAGTGGATGGGTTAGGAGAAGTACACTATACATGAGCCTAATGAGGAACATTAGAAAAATTGGTGCAATCAAGTTCTATCACATTGGTAATGTAAGCATGGGTATGGCACAAAGGAGATATAATGTGACTAAACTCGGGATATTATATTGCTGTTGGGATCAATTATGCCTGCTAATGACACTACAAGGAAAACAACATGTAGCAGAGGTTGTTAGTCTTGCAAGATTGGGAAAAACTATTTAAAAAACCTCCATTGTTGACAATGGATGTTTTGACAATTGTTTTAGGGGCAATCTCTATAACTAAAAAAACTAGGTGGTTGAAGGTTCTCATAGAGATTTATTTTTAGTGTGCTTTAAATAACAAGTTGCACAATCATGTATTATATATTTTGAAAACATTAAACTTTTTTATATATTTTAAAGAACTTATGTATATTAGACATTCTAGAAGCATTGGCACATACTAAAATTATAAAGAACCAATGCACATGAGACGTGTGTGTGTGTGTGTGTTAGTTATGAAATATTAATAGTGATAACAATTACAATAACAATAATAATAATAATAATAATAATAATGTTTTCATTGAAATAAATGGTGTTATTGTTGTAGTTTGAAGCACCAACACTTGTATTATAGTAAGCACCAATGCATTACTACATGTAAATCATATTTGTGTGTAACAATAATTTCAATGTACTAGCATGTAACAATAATTAAAATTCATTCATAGTGTGCAAATTCAACTTCCTGTTGTTTAAAATTTCAATTACTTATTATAAAACCAAATATTTGTTATAATAATATTTATTTTTTAATATTTTAATTAAGGTGTTTAGATATAATCAGTGTATTCATGTATTGTATTTTTCAAACAAATATACTAATTGCTTACAACTATATTCATCGTAATAATGTTAATAATTCATATGCACATAACATTTTACAACACCAATGACTACAATAGAATAAGAAGCCCATTTTATTATATATGAAAAATGGACCCTTAGTCATACAAAATGGAATGACATAAAGGTTCATAATAACCAAAATATTCTTAAATAATCATTACAGTTATTCATAACTTCATACCAATGGATACAATATGTCTACATTAAATATTGTTTGATTGCACGGACAAACATTCCAAAATATAAAAACTTGTAACACTCAATTATTTTTTCAAAGAAACAAAAGAGTATATTTGATATTTCTAGGGGAAATAAAATTATACATATTATGTGTCTCATTGACATTATAGAGGAAAAATTCTCTTTGACATTCACAAAGATAGGGGAGCTATTTAGTAGCCTCTTATTGGAAATAATTACATCAAAATTTATAGCATAATTGAAACAACTTTACATAGTCTTCCTTCAAGATAAAAAATAATAAAACAAAACATGTATCTACACAAAACTTGCTGCAATCACATGGAGAACATCCAAAAAAATGATATGTAGTAAAAAATAATTCCAATAAACTTGTTTCAGTAACTTAGGTAGACAGTTTAAAGTTGAATGTGATCAAAATAGTAATTATATCTCTTACAAAGGGAGTTAATTCCAAAAAATTTAGTTGTAACTAGAATATATTCTCGTAAAGATAAATACTCCTTTGTTAGATCTTTTTGCAATTTCATTTACTCTTTATACACATGATCTAATGATATGATATAAATGCAATTCTTTCTTTAATTGGTATTCTCCATTACTAGATGTAACATGTTTTCTAAATTCACTTTTCCAGTGGCCTTATCAATGACTGTTTTTATATTTTCAAATACCTAAAGAGAAGTTAATCCTTTATCTAATATTAACTTGATAAAACCTACAAGGAAGACATTTTTATTTTACTATTAGATCCTTGAACCATGTCATCTTTAAAAATGGAGTAATGAGACTCAAACAAAAATAAGATTTCACTTGAACCATAAGCACTTGATGGTCTTTGATAGGCTTCATGAAATAACAACTAGGGTTTTGAAAAATGAATAATAACATGTTGAATTAGTTCCTAGGTTTTCTTTCATTTGACTGCACATACCACTATATGCATATCTAATATGAAAAATTGCTTGAATGGAGATGATTTCTTTATACTAGAAAGTTATATTTTTTTTGGCTAACCATAAATCCCATGCCACAATACTATGCAAATCCTTATGTTCCTATACAATTCTATTGCCATTCTAGCTATTGAAATGCTATAAGATTGCTCCTCCTCCCCACTTCCCATCTTCATTAGCTAACTTTAGGGATTCATTTCTACACTTTCTTTGTAAATGGGAAATGGAATTATAAATGGTCAATAGGTTCTTCATTACTTTCACAAAAAAAGCATCTACTTAGTCCCATCCATGATATTTTGTTACAATTTTCCATGTAATAATTTTTTAGTGATAACTAGCCAGAAGAAAAGATTGGTTTCTAGGGGGGTTTTTAACTTCCATACGTATTTTCACCAACATATATTATCTCCCTCAACTTCCCTTTTTACCCTTACCTCAAAAAATCACATTGCCTTCATATTTTAACTTTATACGCTTTATTTTAAACTTCTAAATGTACCTATTCCACTCTTTTCTAGCTCTCAATGGATACCAATTTGAGTATGTGATTTATAGCCTTGACTCCACAAGGTGTTAGATTTAGGATTTTCTTAATTCTATAAGAATATAAATATATTTATTATGAATTATGTTGAGTAGATCAATTGATAGCCTAAAATTTTAGATCACCCTAGCCTAGTATGTTCATCTATTCTAGCTTTGCTTCCTCTTCTAGTTTTGTAGACTAGTCATTTTCCAATCAATGGAAATTCGTTTACCAAATATTTTAAAACTATGAAAGAACATCCATGTCTTTTAATTTATTTTTAATCAAATTTTGAGTAGATCCAAGATTGATATATATTTTCCATCACGGTCTTGCCCCATATTCCTTCATTATGCAATAATCTCCATAATTTTTTTCTACTAAATCTAATCCAAACAAACAAATATTTTTAATCCCTTATTTTTCATATTTGATAGGCTTAGCTAATTTCTTTCATCTCACTAAAGGAATACCCTCTTTCTCCCTTTTTCTTGTCTAAATGAAACTAAAATATTTTCTCCATTATTTTATCTGAAATTTCTTTGGGAATGTAGGATATTAATAGCCAATACTCTAGTATCCCTTCCAAAAATAACTTCACTAAGGTTAATATTTCCCCTTTATACAACCACCTAAAACACTAGTTAGTAACTATCTTCTTGATTTTTCCATAAAACCATAGGTAGTCTCTAAACCTTTAACTTTTTCTTTTCTAATTTATAACCTGGATATATTACACTCCATTACCAAAGGTGATTAAATTAAAGGGTGGGATCAACTTACATTTCCTTTCTCTTTCTTACTCTATGCCATTAAATAATATAGAGGATTTATCTATGTTTACCTCCATCCTATTTTCCTTACTATACAATCCAATATTTTCTTTATTTTTTTTCTTCTCTTGTAGTACCCATCCTTAAAAGAATAACATAAAATATGACCCAAACTTATAGACTCCCCATTTTTTATACCTTCTATGAATCCACCTCTTTTGAATGTTGTTATAAGTTTTCTCATATATTTCACTATTAAAATAAATGGGAAGGGTGGAATTCCATACCGACTTTCTTGATTCCTCTTTGAGCATGAAAAAAATAGAGGCTAATATATTAATTAGAATAATAAAATATGATGAATTTAGGCATTTGATTTTCTAGTTCACAACTTGAGTACGTATATATTTTTTTTGTGAGTTAAATTTTGTATTACCTTTGAAATTCAAGATACACCACCGATATATCATCCATAAAAAATAAACAAAACTCAATCCACCGTAAGGGAAATAAGATCTATTGGTTGGTAAAAGAAGATACCGAGTTTCAACAAAAAGAGATTGCAATAAGCGACATCAGTGCCATAAAAAAACATGGCTACATGATAAAACCAAATAACTGTAAAAAAAACATACTAAAGAGTATGAATATGTCATAGGAACAAGGTCCCTTACACTTTTTCCAGCTGGCATAGAGGGCTTGAGCTCACATTGGAGGTGATTCTCTAGGTGGGCCGAGTGAGCATCCAGTCTCTCCAAACAAGACCATTGGTAGCATTGTACCCTCTAGATCTTGTTCAGGGAGGAAATTATTTTGTTCTTGTTTTCATGTTTCTACTTAAGAACTTGGCCTAATAGAGTCTTCAGCTGCTAGCGTAAATTGATAGAATGTAGGTATTAGTTCTTTCTACCTGAGTATGACCAGGGTTAGGAAGCCAATTGGAGATCTCCTACATAAGTTTGAATGTGAATAGGCCTGGAGATCATCAGTGACATAGCTCTCCATCTAAAAACTCTCCTCCTGAATGCTATGATAAGTCATTGAGTTATATATGGTAGCCACTTCTTGGGCCTAGGTTTGAGCAGACAACCAACCTTGTTGACCATGCTTTCCAACCCCTCAGTGGAAACACATCCTATGACAAGGCATTAAGGGTAGAGAAATAAGATACCAAACAAAATACCAATATCACAATTGATTCTCCCTAATAGAGTAAAAACAAACAAGACCTACCCCCAGATAAAAAACCAAAAACAACAGAGATAGAAAAGGCCCTCGAGCCACCCGAGGGAATCAAATAACCATCGAAGATATGACTCACAGAATAAAAACCCTTTAGGAATTCCAAATAAGCAATAAAATCTATGGTGAAGGGTATTGTCCAATGCCAAAATAGAGAGTAGGGAATCAAAATACTTAACCATTGTATTAATGGGATATCAAAATCATAGAGAGGTAGGAAATGTTTCATGTTTTCTCATACCTTTTTTTACTTCCTCAAATTATCTTGATTTTGGCATAGTCTCATCCATTGACTTTATAGGCTCCAACAAGGTTCCATTTTCAACATTTTACCTAGGCTTTCTTCCTTCAATGTTTAGGGAAGAGAGCATTTCTTGATTTTTTCAAGGCTCCCAAATTTCATTCTTAAATTGTGCATTACTTTTTTCTTCCTTGTATTTAACCCACCATATTGTTTCTTTATTATGATTAACTAATGAAAATATTCCTAGATGTGACCAATTTTATGTTACCATAAGCAGTTGAAGACTACATTCTAGTAGTTTAAAATTTATGTAGAATGTCATGTCCTCCATTTAAATCATTTCCTTTGGTAGAGAAATTCTAGAATCCATTTCCCCTAGGAATTTCACTATCTTTATATTAATTTTTGTGTGGTACCCTTCTTCCCATTGTAAGAATTTCCCTATATAGTCCTTTATAACTTTTATAATGAGTTTGGTCCACATTTCTGTTGGTATACCTAGCACTCTAATCCAGGTAGGTTGGATGTACATTAGTTCATTTCTTGGATCAAACTTGAATTTCCACCTTTTATTATCTAGAAATGTCAGGGACCTTAGGACCAATTGTTAGATAAAATATTTTCAACTAATTAACTCATCTGAAATTAAAATTCCATGCAAACTCCAACTAATTTAAAGTATTTTGGGATATCTCCTATAATTTTAATCCATTTTTCTTCCATCCACTTTTTGAGCCCTCTCATTGAAATTATTTTCCCCATGAAATGACCAATTAGGGTCAAATTCACCAGGGACAATATTTTTTGTAGACCAACATCTTTCCCCACCACTAATTCAAATTTCAATTTTTGGTTCCTAAAACACTTCCTTTTATGGGAATTCTTTCCATGGATTGAGTTTTTATTCCATCCATTAAAACTTTACCCATAGGATCTCATCTAGCTTTTTATTTCCATGTTAACTTGCCAAATCCTATACTTCTTGATTCGTCTCCACTTGGTGGCTCATATGTTTGTACTTGTTCTATTATTGTCATTATCAATGAATTGGAATGATGCATTATGATGGAATATACCTATATCTAATTTCAACACTATTAGTTTCAATATTATGGTTATTTTTTTTTTCTAACATGTCTATGACTTGTGAGACTAGCTTATGCTTTAAGAAACCATGTCCCAAGGGAATCTAAGCCACCAAAATCCCCAAGGGTTAAATCCACCATAGGATAGAAAAAATATTAACATGGATGGATTTTAGATGTCTCCTCCCCACTACCATGGAGTTTTTAAGTTAGGTTTCCTTACAGAATGAGGCCTTTCAAAACTATCATGCTAACAATATTTGACCTATTTAAATTGAAAAGAACACATTCAAACACTACCTCAATGTGCCCCAATGGCTTTAGGCTAAGCCCTCATGGGAATTGAATCTTGCCCAATGACGAAAAAATCCTTGATTTCCACCATTGGATCCGACCCATTTGGAAATAATGGATACATTTATTGACCCTGAAAAAGATTCTATTTATCATACCATAGGTCATTTATTAATTTATCTCCTATTCCTCCCTTTTTGAAATGTCAAAACAATTAAATTTGGCTTAACTTTCTCTAAAATTTATATAAATGATTATTTAGTGTACATGCTTGGCTACAAGATTTGTATCCCTTCTAAGACTTGATTAGCTCTTTCCTATGCATGAATATGGACATATGGAGGGCCTCAAATTCCTCTTCAATGTAATCAACAAATTCATCTTACATGATCCTTTGCCAAAATGGAGTCCATGTTGTCACATGCACCTATAACATTGAATTATATTGGTTATCACTCATCTCTTAAATTGTTGTTATTGCTCAAGCTAATTGCCTGCTTCATTTATTCAACATTTGCATGGGATATTGTACATTGGGTTATTTGCAATGTTTTATTGAGTAGATTTATTTTGTTCCTCTCCTCATATATATATATATATATATATAATATATATATATATATATATATATATATATATATATAAGTAAAACACACACACCATAGCATTGAGTGATTTATACACAATACAAATTTTTTTAAAAGCCATGATTCATGCCTTCCCTCAACCTATTTTTAGTGGTTCCATTCCATAATTTATTAACCATGAGTTTTGTAAGCCATGGCAAAGTATAGACATTTTCCATTAATTATAAAATAAGGGATGTAAAACAACATAGCTAATTAAAAATTGTTCAATTAATAATTGATATCACAAAAATCTACACATGAAACATATCTAATTTAATTTCTAATCTGTAAAATTCTTTGGATATTCCATTGGAAAATTTGTCACAACGGATCTACTAAAATATATTAGAAAATCTGAATTCTACACTATGGGGGTTTATTTATCCTTAGATTTTTGGATATGTTAATTAATATTTATTTCATATACATGGAAAATATAATCACGCATAAATTAGATAATATGGAAATAAAAAATCACAAACCACAATTGATGCAAGATATATCCTCGGAAACTCTTCCGGGAGAAAACCTAGCTAGAAGGTGAGGCCACTCTACTCCCTTTCTCTAAATAGAAAAAGGATGCAAGGAAAAATAAGTAAGGCTTGTGGTCCATGGTCTACTATAGTGTACAAATCCTCTATGTATCTTTTGTCTTTATCTCTCTTTTCTACTCTACTCATTTTTGGAACAAAATGTACTAAAAAAGAACGGAACCCCTTTCCTCCTAGTGGCCTAGTTATAACACAACTCGATAGCCTACTAGTGGTTATGTTTGAATCCTTCAAATCTTAACTATAGTTACAATATGGAATCTTCTATAGTATTTTTCATCATGATCATGTGGCTATCCTATTTTCCATGAATAATGTGGGCTTACGTGGCATCTCTCAAAGTATGGTGGTAAAAAAAGGAAGCTCAAATTCTAAGTGGCATAAATTTTGCATACATGCTCCGATTGAGGTTATTCTTGCATCATTAGAAATATATCTATGTGTAGAATAGGAAACAAACCGAAGTTCTAAATTGACAAAGTTTTACCCCCCCAAAAATGTTGTTTGATGCCTCAAATTACTCTTGGAAGGTTTCATACTCTAATCTGCCAAAATAGGTCCCACTAGTAAAAACAAGGGGACTTCACTCAATGAACCTCTGACATATCATGTGCGTTCCTGACATTCTAAACAATACCCATATTTTGACTACATATAATAAAATACCTCTAAAAACCAAATTATTTAACCCCCTATCAATATCAACCCAATACACCTTCCCAATTTAAAAAACCCCTACTTTCACTAGATATTGTAGGTAGACATTTTTTCATTACCATTTTTATATCGCTTTATATTTTTCCATTAACTTTCAGCTCCATTTTTTATACTTGCCAGTATAAGAAACCCTTTACCCCCTAAACCCTCTACCCCCTATATATCCCCCAATATATTATGGCCTTTTTTCCTCAATATATATCCCCCAATATGAACCCATGTGGTATGGTATTGCTCCCCCAGTGAATTCCCCATGAGTAAAAATGTTCATGTGATCCAACTCCACCTTTTCCACTCTAAAACCATAGAGATAGATGATAAAAAATATAATAATCCAATATAGATCACATAACCTCATTTTTGTGTTCAAGAAAGTGTAACTAGGTTCGGTCTTCATAAATTTAATTTTGATCTTTGTATTTATAAAAGAAAAGAAATATTATTTTTGTTATTTATATCAATGAGTTTCTTTCTCATTGCATAGGTCTAGCACATGCCAAATTTCTATAGGGAAGTGAAAAAGTCAAAAGAAATGTTGAAGACCCTTAAGGGCATGCTACACCATGTATATTTATGTATGAGAGTCAAGAATACCTCCAAGCCAAGTCACAAGCCTCCTCCATGCAACAACATCACAAAAGGAAGAAATCCAAAGCATAGAAGTCAAGTCAGTTTCAAGTCGGACTAAAGAAGGAGCAGACCTCTATATATAAGGATCATTCCAGCCCTCCAAAGCAATGCAATTCACCTCTGAAATCAGTGAAGGAATAGGGCAAGTATATGGTAAGAAAAAGGATGAAGAAGGAGCCTCTAGTGCAGTGAAGAAGGAAGGAAGAAAACCAAAGTTAATAGGGTTGTCTTAGGGACTATTACAGTCACATGTGCGAAGAAAGGGAGGCTCTCTCTGCTTTCATAACAACCCTCCTATTGCAATCATAAAATTTTGTTGGTTGGGCTAAGAAAGGAGAGTCTATTAGGCCTCTCACTCAAGCGAAGAAGAATACCAGACAAACGAAGGAAGGAGAACAATCTAGCATTAGTTTCTTGAAGGAATCCCCTCACGGGTGTGAAGAAATAAGGCCACACTATAATTACATCAAACCTACAACTATATCTCAAGGAAGAGCTCAATTGTAAGAGGGATAAGGTATTGCTCATAAGGGAAAGAGTCTGCTAAGGAACAAAGAAATATATCTCTTCTAGTGCAAGCATAACTAGGGTTGATATTAGTTGCCGAAAGAAGAATGAAGTGCTAGAAAAAGAAGGACAAAGGCGTGACTTGTGCTTCGAGGATCTTCTTGTCAAGGGTATAGGGTTTGGCATTTATCAATAGAAGCTTCAATAAGAAAAATTTCAAGACAAGTTTTCCTCTCTAAGAAAGAGAGTTTTTTCCTTGGTTGAGAGCCAACATCTTGTGTTCTTGTCTCTTGTATTTTGGTAACTGTTTGATGAAGGAAGAGAACATACACTAATGATAATAATAATAATAAGATTGTGTTTGCAAGAAAAGTAAAAGTACTTCACAAATGTTATAATTGCTAGAAGAATCTCATTATAACTCAATTGCCCTAGATTCTTCTATATTTGGGAGGATTTTGGTCCCTAAAATATTATACTGAATAAGGTGAGGAAATTTATCCTCCACCTTCTCTAGGGTGTACCATTTAGCCTTGCCTGGAATTTTTCCTTTCAACCGAATATTCCAAAGGTCATGCTACCCCTATCTTGTAGTCTTGAATCTCTTACGAAAAATTGTATTCTTTATCAACCTGAGCATCTAGTACCAAATTCTCTACTAAAGGTAGGACTTGTTCCTCTTCCTGATCTAGCATGGAAGAATATTACAATTTCATATTCTCTACATTCATAATTGAGTAAATGCACATGCACGGGAGTAAAATGAGTCCAAAGGTCTTATCTCCCACTTTTCACTCAAAGGGAGAATATCATAGAGCCTTTATTTTCTTACCGGGACCTTGTAGCCTCTCCATGTTCAACTATAACGATACTCTATCTCCCATGTTGAACATCTCCTATAATTATATATGGATTTTTTTGATCTTATCCACAATTTTTTTTTCCTTCAAGGCTTCCTCTTTAAGATCCTCCCTCACTCCTCTTATGTGTCCATATGCAATATCCAAAGGTGAAGGTGGAAAATATACTAGGAGAAGTGTGTGCTTCTCTATTATAAGAGTGTAGTATATACCATATTTTCATCCCAGGTATTTGGATGCCTTTGATTGTAACCCCAAAACAGATGCACCAAAGTCATGTTGGATACTTATACCTACACATTTGTTTATGGGTGGAGTGTTGTAGACTTATTTAACTTCTTGTCCATTTTATCCCTTAATGTAGTCCAAAAATGCACTAAGAAATTTTTTGTCCCTGTCTGAAATGATGCTCCTTGGTATCCCAAATTGCACTAAGACATCTACAAATAACAAGTTTGCTACTTCTTTCCTACTGAGAGTCTTTTTACAAGGCATCATAACACACAACTTGTTAAACCTATCAACTAGTCATGTCCCTTCTTTGTTGTTGGTAAACCTCCCACAAAGTCCATGGAAATTATTTTCCAAGAACAAGTTAGTATAGGTAAGGGACGATAAAGACCCTATTTCATATTGCTAGGCTTGTTGCTACAACAAAGCATGCATCCTCTTATGAACCTATTGACGATGGTATTGCACACCTAAGTTAACAAGGAAGAAGTGACCTAGACCAAGGCTCTTTAATAACTCAAGCCATTTGGAGTAGTCACCCCTAATGGGTCTATAGGCTTCATTGGCCTTGGATCCTTTCTTCTTATGAAGGAGTGCATATGAGAAAACTTATCCTAATATAAACTACAATTATCCTATACTAATCTAAATTAATCCTACACTAAATTATGATTAAAATAAACTACAATTAAATTATCAAGTTAGCTATACACATGAAATGAAGGGAATAAAACAACTTGAATCTAATATAAGTATGAAAGAAAAAGGATGAAAGTTTCATTGTTAATGAACTACGATACACTAAGTAATTCTAATTTATATATTTCATTTAGAAATTAGAATTAAGAAAGATAATACAATAACTACTGCTACAAAATCAAGATATGATACAAAATGTACAGAAATATGTGACAACAAATAAAGTAGGCCATAACATTACATAATTGACTCAAAAGAGAGATGCACTATCGATAAACTTGCTAAGTGTGTTTATGAAATCAAATCAAATTATATTCTTAAATGCAACTATAAATAACAAAAGAATAGGTAATTGTGAAAAAAAAGATTCCTTATTCTTATAGATAAACATAGATCAACTATGTTTTCTTTCAGTTTTACATTAAATAACAGACACAAAGGATAACTAATATATAATGCTAATTACTACTTGGACAAGACAAATAAAAAGGAAAACTACAAACGATATTGTTTAAATTCACATACTTTAGTCAATGGCTTTATGAAAACAATCAATAAAATGTGCTAGATAAAGCAGTGCTATGAATGAGATAATTATCAACAACAACATTACTATCAATTTGTAAACAAGAAATAACATTTTTGTCGACTTGAATATCTGGAAAATAGTCACAGTTTTAAAATTAAACTAATGCCAATATCACTACTACTTCTGGTTGAAAAATATGGTAGCCATGGTAAGTATTTTCATCTTAAAAAACAAATAAAAACTCGAATTTAAAATTTGCCTCCATAATTTATTAGGCTAGTTGGGCCTTTAAGAGGCACCCATTCAACCCTTCTTGAAATAGTATTTCTCCTTGTCTGGACACAAAATCTTGTCACACATATCTATGATCCAATGAAATTATAAGAAGGCTCAAGTTACATATCTATGATCCAATGAAATTATAACAAGGTTGGAATTTTAAGAGGAGGGTGGAAATTTCAAGAGGAGGCTGAAATTCTAAGGAGGGTCGAAATTTCATAAACATGGTTTTTAATAGGGAATTTCATGATGATTCTAGTTACTAGTTTGGTTATTATTTTTCTATTGTTATTTATGATGTATAAATGAATCTAAAAACCCTCTCTCTCATAAGGAAGAATTTTACTGGTTTTCCCCTTGTGGGTTCTGCCTTGGATGTGTGCCTAGTTTTTTTTGTGTCTTTGCCTTTGTTTCATGATTACTTTAATGCTCTTTCATGTTTATTAGTTGATGTTTTTTGTGAAGGAGATCAAAGCGAGTTATCCAAGTGATCCAGTGGTTTGTTATTAAGGTTGAAGTATGTAGCTTACGCTTTTGATGTGGTATTGTTTGGCTGCGGTCATCTGGTCCCCGTGAATCTCGTTTGATCACCAAAAAAATGATCAATAAGTTTAAATGGTTGGTCAACATATGAATTAGTCATTATCTCTATAAATTGGCATCAAATCTCATTCGCTAGAGAACAAGAATTCAAATTCCTTTCCATGGTTTGCGATGTCTCTTTCTGGTGAGCATTTTTGGCTCCTACGGTGACTATCATCGGTGCAACTTACTCTTGGTGGCTCACATCCTTAATTCTCGGCATTATATAGTTTGGATATCACTATACATTATATGTTTTGGGTGTCGCTATGTATTATATGTTCTGTGCATGGATATACATTATATGACATCGCTATGATCACTATATATTATGAAGACAACGTTATATATTTTAGGGATCACATTTGTTGATGCATTTTTCATGAAGGCATCACTCATATCACTGGAAGCATCACAAAAAAACAGTGGCATTGCATCAAAGACTGACATTTTAAACTGTGGCTTTGCATTAGAATAATAATATCATTCAACACCTTCGCTCCTGGCATAACTGTAATGGCTACAGGACTCTCGAATGACTAATATGGTGTTTGATTGTAATGATATATGATTTCGATTAGATCCTCAGATTTATTTATGGCGTTGATTCACAATATTGAGAAATTTTGACACAATATCATAAATAAGGACTGTGAATATATGCGAAAGGACTGTGAATGTATGCGAGATTGTTGACTCTGAGGATATCATTATATTTGGAGCTGCGCAAGTTTGTCTATCCTAAATTCAATACATACGATCTCTCTAATTCCAAAATTTTTGTAGGGGGTGTGAATTTCTCTAAGCTTGAATTTAAACATAGCTCAAATCAACATAGCTCAAATCCCAGTTTGAAGAAGCACCCACCTCATCAAAATCATATATTAGTAGGCAGAAAATCCTCTAATAAAGATATACTTATTCGCATAAGAATCTTGTTCTGCCATAATCAAAGCCTCAAGATATGAGTTAGCCATAATATTAGAAAATAATGTTGAGAACGATTGTCTCAAAACAGAGAAGGTCTCAGACTAAATTTCAATGGGATGACCATTTTTTTTTATACTGAAACGTTTTTCAAGCGAATATATTCTTATATTGATCTCCACATTGCTACGTCTAGTGAGGCTGACCTATTAACTTCAAATAATCAAAGATGCTTAATACTCATTGCTAAAGGAGAGCACTTCTCAAAATCGACCCACTCAAGTTTGAACACTTTTCCAAATTTGTTTTTGAGTCAAGGATGCATAGTATTCTAAAGATAAATTGATATAGAATGATCTTGTATGGACTTGTACAAAAGTTGTTTCTTTGATGCAAATAAGTAAAAGTGTAAGCCTAGGAGTAAAGAAACTCTCAAATATTTCGAATGGATTATAGCTCTGCCATGTACATGGAAGGATGACTTTGAATGCACCAAAGTGAAAATTGTAAAATCCAGAAAATGTTAAAGCCATTGCCATTTACCTAATTCTCATTTTGTACCAACAATAGTGATGGATGGCATATTACAACTCCAAAAATAATGCTAGAACATCACCATGGAATCACAAGCATTAAACAATGTCTAAGAGTTTCTTAGATGAATATTTGCTTGAGACTGGTATGACTTTGAGTTAAAACTCCCCTTCAAAACCTAAAGTATTATCAAGTTATTGTTGGGGAATTGAAATTTGATGAGATTGCAAGGATGCAATGTTTTTGGAATTGTAAACCCTAACAAGGGTTCCGTGGGGTTTTGTGGGTTAAACCCTAGATGTATCCATTCATAAGACTAAGTCTAGAAGAATTGAGATTGATGAAGGAATGAAAGCATGAATATTTCTCAAAACCTTAGGAATGATCAAAGAATACAAAGGTTAGGATCATTAGGGTTTGGAGCTGAAAAATCTAGCTAAATTGTTATCCCTATCAAATCAAATCAGGTTGGATAATTAAGCCGTGGGATTATGGATTGACTATACTTTTCATTTAAAATAAGAAACCCTAGCTCCTAAAATATCTTAATAATGTTGATTTGTAGATTGATGCATAAAGCTCAAAAATTAAGAGGGAGCTTGTAAGAGTTCAAAAGATAAATATTTTATATTTTTTTTCTTGTTTTAATATTTATTGAAATTGGATTTTTTATGGTTGGTAAACCCTACGTAGGGCTTGGATATGAAAAATGAACCAAATCCTAGAACTAATTATGTTTGTTTGAAAGATGAAACACTTATTTCTTCATGCTAATATGAACTTATGGATATTGATATGGATATGAACTTATTATGAAGGTTGATATGGACTTCTTGATGTTGATATGAATCTCTTATGGATGTTAATATAGATTTCTTGATGCTGATATGATCTCTTAATATTGATAAGGACTTGATGATGTTGATGATGATGAAGTGGACTCATTGATAACATTGACTCATTGATGATGAATTGGAATAAACTCCAAGATGATGATGATAACATGGAATCGTGGATAACATGGACTTGTTGATGATATGGACTCATTAATGATGTTGATCATGATAATGTGGACTCATTGATGACATAGACTTGTTGAAGATGTAGACTCTTGGATGATGATGATGTGGAATCAATGATGATGAAGATACGGAATTGTTGATGTAGATTTATTGAAGATGATGTAGACATGGATTCCTTGATGCATTGGGATCCTAATGATGTGGACTTCTAAATGATGTGAACTAGACTTTGATAATGGTATGGAATCCCTGATGATGTAATGAGATTGAATCGATTTGAGAAGGATAAGATAAAGAGCGAGTTGACACAATCTCAAAAGATAAGTATTATCTTGATTAATTTTATTGATTATTTCATTATGAGTCTCTTGGGTTTCTTGGTTGTTCTTGTTCTTCCATAGCCTCCTAATGATGATTTTAGGTACATAATGAAGACTTCCACAGTGTGGCAATCATTGGAAATGGTGGAAGAACAAAGTGAAAATGGGATGCGTGATAGGCTCTATACTCAGAAGGAGCAAACAAGATCTAGCACATTTCTATGAAGGTGGCTAGAATTTTTTGAATATTGATGTTTATCTAGATATGCTAAAGATGATCCCATGACTTCTTTGTTATGTACAAGACTTATGTGTAAGAGGGAGTTTCTTTTGAGGTATGAATCTGGTGATATCCTTGGCACAATGGACTGCAGGTCCATCAACATCTCCCTGATGAATGATTTGAAGAAGCTATAAGACTCTGATGTTGAATGGTTTGTTGATCTATTTGATGATGTTTGTTTCCATTGAAGCCACTTATCATTTGTTAGATTCGATTGTGATTTGTTGGATTCTACTATGGTTATTGATGCTTACTTCTATGAGAAGCCACTTATCATTTGCTAGATTCAATTATGGTCTACTAGATTCTACTATGGTTGTTGATGTATGCTTCTATGAGAAGCCATTTATTATCTATTGGATTTGACTATGGAGTTTCTGAGAGAATATCTGGCTGAAGTTGAATGAACAATTGAATGTTGAGATCCACCATGGCTACATTTATGATGTTGAACTGGTTGTTGATGTGAATAAATTAGTATGACTAAGAATTCCCTTGAAGAAGGAGCACTGATTACACAACATCATATTATGGACCATCTCTTGTAGGTTGTGTTCCATGAGACCTTGTGGTCTGGGAGATGTACTATGGATTCCTCCTATAGGCTATGTGTTATGAGACCTTGTGGTCTAGGAGATGTATCATACAGATTCCTCCTGTAGGTTATGCATCGTGAGACCTTGTGGTTCAGGAGATGTATTGTTGGTTCCTCCTATAGGTTGTGTGCCATGAGACCTTGTGGTCCAGGAGATGTATTCTTGATTCATATTATAGGATGTGTGCCATGAGACCTTGTGGTCTAGGAGATGTATTGTGATTCCTCCTGTAGGCTGTGTGATGTGAGACCTTGTGGTCTAGGAGATGTATTGTATTGATTCTTCTTGTAGGTTGTTTGTCGTGTGACCTTATGGTTCAAGAGATGTATTCTTGATTCCTCTTGCAGGTTGTGTGCCATGAGACCTTGCTTTCTGGGAGATGTATTTTTTATTCCTCTTATAGGATTTTTGCCGTGATACCTTGTGCTATGGGAGATTTATTTTTTATTCCTCTTGTAGGTTGTGGTTTGGAAGATGTATTGTTGATTTCTCCTGTAGGCTATGTGACATGAGACCTTGTGGTTCAGGAGATGTATTATATTAATTCCCCTTGTAGGATTTGTGTCGTGAGACCTTATGGTTTGGGAGATGTATTTTTGGCTCCTCCCTTAGCCTGTGTGTTATGAGACCTCATGGTCGGGGAGATGATTTGAGATGGATAATTGTATCTTTCCTTATGATGAGACTGATGATCTCTTCCTTAGGTTGTCAGATGTGAGACCTATGATTGATCAGAAAGATTCATCTTGAGAGAGATAATGAAAAATTCCTCCTTAAGTAAGAGGGAGTGTTGAAAAATATGGTAGCCATGATTAGCATTTTCATCTTAAAAAAGAAATAAAAATTCGAATTTAAAATTTGCCTCCAAAATTTATTAGATTAGTTGGGCCCCTAAGAGGCACCCATTCAACCCCTTTTGAAGGCTATATAAAAGATAATTTTTCCGCATTTGGACAAACATTCTTGTCACACATATCTTTGATCCAATGAAATTATAGAAGGGGTGAAATTTTAGGAGGGTCGAAATTTTAGGATGAGGCCGAAATTCTAGGGAGGGACAAAATCGTAGGAACATGGTTTTGACATGGCACTTCATCACAATTCTAATTACTGGTTTGTTTACTATTATGCTAATGTTATTTATGATGTATAGATGGACCTGTAAATTCTCTCTCTCTCTATCGTAAGGAATAATTTTACTGGGTTTTCCCCTTATGGGGTTTTCCCTGGCTATGTGCCTAATTTTATGTGTCTTTTGTCTCTTTGTTTCATGATTAATTTAATACTCTTTTCTGTTTATTAGTTGACATTATTCTTCTGTCTAACTACCTAAATGATATTAAATTAAATTCTATGTGAAAGTAATGTTAATTTGATCATTGAAGTAGTTATCAGATGAGGAAAATCTATATTCTAGCAGGTGACCTAGAAAATAAACACTTATTAGGACATAGGTTACTGAAGAAGAATATCAATAAAATAAAATAATTACAAATCTAAATAATGTTTTGTCAACAAAGAAACATGATAAAAACAATTGTTTTCCATTAAGAATAAAATCATCAACCAAATAACGTCATCTTCTAGATCTAGAAAATAAATTATAGGAGAATCAAAAAGATATTCACACTACCATGGAACATAATGACAAAAGAACTAGATTGAATGCAATCAAATCAGTGAACTTGTATTAAAGTATTCCTTAGTCAAAGTTTAACCAACATATCCTTGTCAAAAAAGTTTCCCTTTTATATTCCCCTTTGCATCAAAATGAGGGGTATATATACACATAGGCTTACAACCTTTCAAGGTCAAATAAAACTAAAAATTGTCTTTTTAATAGAAAGTTATAGAAAAAAAAGGAAAAACTATTGCAATTTTAGGCCTTTCAGCCAAATGACCAGATTGAAATGGAATAGGTGGAAGACAGAGTTCCCATACAGAGCTAAGAGTAACAGACAATGATCAAGAGTATCATGGGTTGCAAAGTCCAAGAAAAATGTCTTGCACACATGGAATAATTTCCACTGAAGAAAACTGAAATTAAACAAATTGACAATAACACTAAAATGAGGCTGCTACATAATCTCTGATTCTATAGTGACCATTTATTTAAAAATAGAAAAATAGATTGAAACAAAGCATACTTGAAACACTTCACATACATAGGTAAAAGAAAATTCACTATCTATTTGCATTAGATCCCTCTAATTATGAGGAAATAGTGACTTTGAGATTCAAATATTTAATCATGATATGAGCGTGCTTTGTGTTGGCTTGTAGGGGCCTAACCCAGGTTTAGAGGTGATTTAGCCAAACAAAACCCAGTACTACTAGCCCTTTTGGCAATAGTCCGTGGAGCGCAGACTGAGGTCTCACCCGAAGTAGTATGGGAGGGTGCTATAACTAGGTTTCTGCACCCTAGAGATGTCAGATGGTTTCAAGTGGTCCACAATTTGACCCTGTGCGCACGTTGCTACGCTCACTTATCAGTACCTCACAGCCTGCGATGCTGCCCTACTGGGGGCCCGAACAATGTTATTACGCAAATCCTTATTAGTAACCCAATATTAGTTGATCAACTTAGCTTATCTATATGCTTTCAATTATACTTAACAATATTCACCATTCATATATGTATGTGCAGTAAATAAATAGTATAATTGCAAATGATATCAAACAGGAAATAACACAATAATAAATGCACAAAATTTAGATAAAACTTCTCTTTGTTATTCTTCTTCCTTGGTTATAGAATCAACTCCGCCCTATGCACTTAGTTGCAAGGTTCTGTGCACTTAGCTGCAAACTCTACTAGGCCTCTGTGCACTCAGTTGAAAAGCCTCTTCCTTCTACTATGACCCAAGACACTTAGATTCTTACTCTATGCTAGCTATCTTCTAGACTCCATCTGTTTGTTAACTTACTTATTTACAACTTAGAGCCTCGCTCTATTTATACAATCCCATTGTTCATGGACCATGGGTAGGCTGACACTAAATTTAAAACTTAGGACTAACATCCCTATGACTCTAACATACTATTCACACTTTGCACCCATAATTCACGGAGTTTTTACAATAATAGCAACTCAAAAATTAGGCTTTAAGCCCCAA
>APFE030003988.1:6121-16987 GCA_000404065.3 Pinus taeda
TATATAGAGAGAGAGAGAGAGAGAGAGACTTGCATAACATATTCTAGATATGTCAAAGAATTTGTCTTGTTGATATCCTTCACATCTTTACTTTGTTGAGTTTTAGCAACAAATTGTGTAGGTGCACTTTCCCTCAATTTCTCCTCCATGTATAAAATCCTCAAGTTGGCAATATGGAATAATTGTGACTTGGTCTCCCTTTACTTCTATCCATGTCAAATCTTCCACTAAAAACTTTTTCATATCTTACGGGTCCTCAACCTCCAACTCATTAATCAAATTCCACTTCTTCATTACTCAAATCCCTATACAAACAACATTGAAAACAATTTGATTTAAATAATATAAGGGGTTTAATATTACGTATTAAATATCATATGTTATTTAAATATATTAACTAATTGTGCCTATAATTAATAAGAGAATGTCATAATTGTAGCTATACATTACTTTTTGGATTCTCGTAGTGTGTTGTTCCACTAAATTGTTGTCTTTTGTATGATATAGTGATGTCAGAAAATGGTGCAACAAGTTATGTGATGAAGGGGATAACTCGCGGGGCTTGTGATTACCTACTAAAGCTTGTCAGACTTTAAGAACTAAAGAATATCTGGCAGCATGTTGTGAGAAAAAGGAGGACAAATAGAAAGGAGTTACCAATCCCTAATCCCAAGGATACAACCCATATATATAACATCACAAAAATATCCCCCCTCCCCAAGGTTTTGGTTGAAACTAATCATGAAATCAAATTTGGTTCCAAAATGTGTCATGTAACTATCAAGAATTATTTCAACTAAGAAAAGGAGTTCATGTAGTCATGTTCCATGTGGAATCTTAGTTCTCTTAAATCACTTACATAATGTCATAATGAAGGAAATCTTACATGTCCTCTATTTATATCTAATCACACTTGGAGTGATGAAATTTTATCCTTGGTCTAAAATCTCATTGGAGCATGTGCATTATTGAAATCCTTCTCTCGTAGTCTTTAACTGCTCTTTTATATGTTGTTTCTTATTAATCAATGTCTCTTCCCACTCTTAGTTTTGTTCTCACCCAACTCTTGTCTACTCCATCACCTCCTCTAAACCAAAGAATGGTTGTGAGGATAGAAAGAAAACACAGAGGTTATTATAGCTCTAAGAGTCAAGATGAATATGTGAGAGGTAAATACACTAACAAGAATGTAAGAAGTAGTTTAGAAACATTAACTCTAGTACTCAGTTTTCGAGTTGCACAACTTAATAAAATTCTTACCATTCCTTTGGGGTCTCACTGAGGGACACCTTAATGTAACCACACTCTCCAGTAGAGTGCCTTATGTCCTAGTATGATCCCTCCCTTCTAAAATAAAAATATTAAACCCTATACTCTTGATTCTCTCTTAAAAATAGGGGTTTGGATTCTAAAATTGAGACATTGGATTCCTCATACCATTCCTTTGTAGATGAGGTTCGAACATAAAGTCTAAGGTGAGTTTGTAATCTCCTATAGCCCATTTAAAAACTAAGGGGAATATGTAGAATTTTACTTCTTTGTATTTTAATTATGCTTGAATGGTAATTCTAACACTTCAATCTATTCTTGCAATTACTCAAGAGGAATTTCAGGTTGGAGACAATTGTTCTACACTGGCTCAAGCTTTTAGGGGAAGTTTTTTTGGATTTTGTAGAGTTAGACATATCAATAGTATCATTATGGATAAATAGATGATTTGAACGATGGGGAGAGATATTAGGGGATTCATTAGGAAATTTATATACTCAAAATCAAGCTTCTATGTTATGCCATATTCTACAACCCTTATCCAAATATACTTCAATATATGTTCTTCCCTTGGGTGCAAGTATGTCTCTGTACACTTCTTAATGGATCAAATATTGCCTCAAGCTAAGGACATAGGTCTGAATGTGTCACTATTCACTACCATAATTTCGACTAGCATGGTTATTTGGTCTCATCAAGACTATTGAAATCACCTTATTGTAGAGAGCCTAATATGATGGGGATAACTTGGTTCAAAGTGAGATAAGTCATGTGTTGTTACTAGTGAGCTTCTAGGTTGTGAAACATTTGTACCATGACAATTTGTACCATGCCCTCTTAAATGCAATTAAATATCTTTCAGAATACTTTATTTCTTACTATTCATGCAAACTATGCATGAAGTTCTGACAAATTTGTATGTTGTATCACACATAATTTCTAGCATCATAGCATTCAATGCAGAAGTGGCAAGCAATAGGATATTGTCATTCAAAGGTTAGTTCACTTGAAAATTTCACCGAGTATTGGTAAAGTACTTTTTTTATACTTGGTAAAGTGCTTTGTTTTGTAATTTGTCCTTGCAAGTTCCATGGTTATGTCTTGATACCTTGGAAGCTTCAAGATTGTCCCATGTATATAGAAATTTTCTCCAAAGTATAAGGTTTGTTTTATTTACTAAATCAGAAATTTCTTTGAAAGGTCCTAAGGTAATGAGTGCACTATGTTCGAGTTACCGATTGAAAGGTTGCAAGGGGTATATTATTTCTTTCATTTCATAACCAGAAACCGACCATCTAGTTAGAAATGTTGTCCCAATAACAGTTTTCTAGTCCAAAATCCTGAAAATCTATTTTAGAAAAGTGCTGGAAAACCTACAAGAACACTGGAAAATCATTTTCCAACACCTACAGGAGCACTGGAAATCGTTTTCCAACACCCACAACAGTGTTGGCAAATGATGAAACTGATAAAATTGGTGTAGATTTAGTTGTGAAACTTCTAAAAATATCTTTATCATGAATGTGTAGAGGGTGATAAAGTAATGTTTAATAGACTAAAACATTAGAACTTTGGTAAACTATATACTAACATTTTATGAAAAGAAAGTACATAAAGTGAATATTTGATAAATCCGATAAGGAGGGGTCTCATTCCAACAACATTTCAAAATGGTAGTGACCATTCCTGAGGTGGTGGAGCATGCAAGGGCTAGATTGCAGCATCGGGGAAATAGTTTGGTTGGTTAATTCTCGGTACTTGTTGCTAGTTGGACAGATGGGAAAAAGTGGGAACCTCAAACGGTATGAGCTAGATGTAGCAACGCCAAGGGGTATGGGACTAAAGTGTTGCCAATTTTCAGAAAAGAAGATGAGGAGCCGATTTTTCACTTTTTCACTCAGTATGATCTTGAGCTCACTTCTAATTTCATTGGCTCGTTTGATGGCACTAGTGCTAGGTTTCAAGGGTTGTTGTTTCAAGTAACAGAAGAAAGAATCGTGGAGGCAATGAAAACATCGGTTGAGGGGGAAAGATAGTATAAGAAAAAAGTGGTGCAAGGAGTAAATCTCAATTATTTCTTTAAGGACAATGCCCATGATCCTTGCTAAAGAACTGAGGTGCACAACAATATTTTAAATTCGGAATGGGAACATCATATGAGGATGATTCATGTTTTTATGACATGTGATGGTCATTTCTCCAAAGTTTTCTTCTACCATATGAGATTTCCGGTACATTTGGTTGGTTTTAATAGGATGAACCTGCCTTTTTACCTACATCAAAGTTTGATTAAGATGGTGTCTTGTGCAAGCAAATGGAAGGTTTGGTACCAGCATGATGTATAACACCGCAGTTTGATCTGCATCCTATGAAAAACAAAAAACCAATCTACTTTGAAAACCAAAACCAATCTACTTTGAAAACCAACAAGTATTAGGGAAAAGAGAAAAAATTGAGTTTGATAAATTGGAATGAGGAAGCATTAAAATATATAGCTATGATTCCACTCTAGAGGCAACAACCAAATAGAAAAATTACTACTTTGAAAACCAACAAGTATTGGGGAAAAAAGAAAAAATTGAATTTGATAAATTGGAATGAGGAAACATTAAAATATATAGCTATGATTCCACTCTAGAGGCAACAACCAAGTAGAAAAATTACAACATTTGGCTTTGATATCAATTTAAAAAGACAACTTGAACCCAAAAATAAAAATTAACATATAAATTCATTTTTATACTAAAAATATATATTGAAAATTATAACAAAACAAAATTATAATTCAGAAAATAATAAATAAGAATATATAAAAATATTATCTTATCCAAACATCATATAAGAGTGTTATCATAACATAAATATGAACACAAATACTTCATACTTATATTATGAAATAAAATATCAACAAAATGATTTTAGTGAAAAAAATTATTTATCCACTTTTACAATACAAGATGCCTAACTTTATGCATTATGACCAAAGAAAAAACAAGACTTTACAAAAGACTTTAGATGATAAAGAATATTATTCATTCACGTTAAATGTACAAGATGTTTAATTTTTACATGATGACACACCACAGAAATACAAAAATACGTAGATGGTAAAGAATCCATGTTTAATTTTTATATGGTGACTCACCAAAGAAATACAAAAATATGTGGATGGTAAAGAATCTTATTCATTTACGTTCAATATACAAAATATTTAACTTGATATTTAACTTTTACATGATGATATACAAAAAATACAAAAAATACTTTAAATACTAGAAAATCTTATTATTCAATTTCTCTGTCCAAAATATTTAAAAAAATATACAAATAAATAATAGAAAATTCTATCCATCCACTTTCACTATACAAAATAGTTAACTTAATGCATTATGAACCACCAAAAATACAAAAATTTAAATAATAGAGAAACTTTCAACTTTCCACATAATCTTCACGGCATTTTCAAACCGACCTTGAAAATAACAAATATCAAACAGCAGAAAAAACACAAAAGACATGACCCTGACCCACATCCACTCAATGAAGGAAAAACAAAAAACAAAAGCAAGAAAAACCCTTGAAGAAAAAAAAAACTTTACCACTCAGCGCTGACCAGACCCACGAAAAAAAACAATTGGAAAAAAAAAACCAGAAACACTTTTAAATATTAGAAAAACTAAAAACTTTATTAGTGAACTTTCAACACAAAGTAGGAGGACAAGACACCACCCAGGTTGAAAATATGTACCAAAATATATATGAAAAGAAACAAAGTAGGAGGACAAGACACCACCCAGGTCCTGGGCAATATTTTCCGCGGTAACACGTCATTCAGATCATGTGCGTGTAGTTGGCTGTCAATTTCAGCTCTAGTTTCTTCTACATTGTCATGACTCATCATCCCTGGAACATGGATAACCTGTACCGCACAGTGTTGATGTCGGGCTGGCGGCCAATGATCATTGCTGTCAAAAGTCGATTTCTGACTTACTATCACCATGGATTTGGACATTGGAATGACATGTGTATGGGTTTGTTTGGTATAACAAATAAATTAGTATTTGTAATATTTGGACTTTGGATTTGATCATGGAAAATTTGTAGTGCAGAAAGTTTTTTAAGAGTCATAAATAATAGTAATGAATAAACTTACATTTATAAAAATGTAAAAATAGTAGCTAGAAATAACTATCATCACTACTGAAGAAATCTATTTAACAAATCCCAACCTTCCCAACCTACTCGACAAATCATACGAAACAACTTAAACAACTTCACTTGACTTGAGGGGTTGCAATGTATTTGTCCTCCCAAAGGGTCCCATACTGTTTGGCAATTTCGCTTCAGCGAGCCGTGCCGAGTTGCTTTTCAATTGTAGCCTTTCAATCCACATTAATATCAAAGTAAGTGTTCATGGATTCATGGTCTCATTTCCAGTGTTTCTGATGACAAATACGAAACAACTTGACTTGACTTGAGGGGTTGCAATGTATTTGTCCTCCCAAAGGGTCCCATACTGTTTGACAATTTCGCTTCCAGCGAGCCGTGCCGAGTTGCTCTTTTCAATTGTAGCCTTTCAATCCACATTAATATCAAAGTAAGTGTTCATGGATTCATGGTCTCATTTCCAGTGTTTCTGATGGAATACTGATCCAAAGCAGAGGGACTATACAAAACCCGAGTGCTAGAGTTTCAAGAAATAACGACCGTAGGGTTTTGGAATGTCCCCTGTAATGATTCAGGGTCTCATTTCTGATGGAATCCTGATGCAAAGCAGAGGGACTATACAAAACCCGAGTGCTAGAGTTTAATGAAATAACGACCGTAGGGTTTTGGAATGTCGATTCAGTGTAGTTGGACCATAATATAGGCCGGATACTGCCAAAGATTTCTTCATTTACTCAAACAATTTACCAAACGTAGAAATCTTGACATACCTACCTCCAGAGAATGCTTAAAAGACAAAATTCATGCCTGACACGTAATCCTCCGAGTTTGAGTTTTGTAATAAGACGCCATTTGCACCGGCTGGAATTTGATAGCGATGTAATTTATTCTAAATTAAAATAAATTAAAAATAACAGAGTGTAAGCCGTTAAAACCCATCATAATCAAATTTTGTGACAGTGGGAAAGCCCATCATAATCCTTACGCAAATATTTTAATTCCCTCTATTGTGAGTGAAGTTGTATTTAGTTGGGATAGAACGTGTATATTTTCTAATGGGAAGGTAGATTGAATGGTAGAGATTTGTTTGATCAATCCTGGTCTTTACTTTTACTTTTACTTTTAATCTAATAGTTTAATTTTAAATTTATCTGACAATTAAGTTTTTCAACAATGATTTTATTTAAATTTTGTGTAACTAATTGTATAAATTTCTTTATTTAAATTTTGGGTAACTAATTGTATAAATGTCGGAGGGGTATTAATTTTTAGATAATCATGTTTATTTATTGTAAAGTTTGTTATTTAATTATTAATTTGAAATTTTAATAAATTTTATTATATTCATATTATGTTAATAAGTTTTTATATATATTTTAAGGTTAGTAAATATTGGGGAAGAATTTTTTTCTTAATGAATTGATAAACGATGAAATATTCCTGATAGATATAATTAAATATATTCTATAACATATGAAAATATTTATATGAACATAATTTTTTACTTTTATAGCTTTTTCATGAATGAAAAAGGAAATTCCATTAATACATAATCTTATTTAATGTTTAACATAAATTTTCTTAACTCTGATGCAGAGAGATATTCATCATTGGCAATTTAGTAAAATGTCAAAAACTTTTAAAAGCAAATTTCTTGATTTTATTCACCATCACTAAGTGGTTCAAATACAACTCACCCCATTTTTAAGAGTTTCCTTCACGGGACATTTACCTGTGATTTAATTTATATAATTGCCTTAGTAATCAATTAATATAATATATTGAATTAATTAATTAATATAATATATTGAATTGATGATGTTGATTATCATCAAGTTTTTGAGATTACAATTAGTTTATAGAAACTTAAAAGAGGTAAAAATTACATAGATTCTTTTAAAATCTTAATTCTAGGCCAAAAAAAAGGGTTTCGAGATTATCATATTATAATGTAACAAACATTTTTAAATTGAATTGCAATTTGTGTTTAGTATAAGTGTTTTAATTCAAATGTAATGATATTTCTAGCCACGACCTAGCCTCTTATGTCATCCTAGCATGAGCGGTTAGTGATTATGTCTAGACTTGAGGCAATTTTGGGAAACCTCTTGTCATTCATATTCTTTATTTTTTCTTGTAGATTTAAGACCTAACCATGGCTTTGCACTCACTTGGGAGAGGGTAGCTTTTATGAGGAGGATAAAATAGGGTGCATTGCTTTGAATAGTAATATTATAAATTATAAAATTACTTTCTTTTGCTTATCCTTCTCCAAAAAAATTTAGAGATAATTCATCACCAAGCTTCACATCTAATAAGATAAAAAGAGCGATAAAAGTATCAAATATGAGTGTTTTTCTATCACACGTGTAAAGGTTTGCTAATTTATACTTGTTTTCAAGTTCATAATAAGTTGTTCAGCTTCCATTTATTTCAACACTATAATTCCAATTCAGCTTTGGAAAAATATGGATTCCAGGATATCTAAATGAAAGATATTTATTATTGATTATCAATTTTACATAAAAATAATTATATAATATAAACATTTAATAAACAAAGACATATTTTTAATGAAGAAAAATAAAAAATAAAAAAACATATTTCTTATGTAAATTGTGGAGAAGACCCATTTAAAAATATGTATAGCTCTAGAAGTTTGAGTTTCCTAGGGATAAAAGCATAATTTTATTACAAGTCTTGTTGGCTCGGATGTTCTCAAATGATAATTGAAAAAAGAAACTATTATTATAGCAAGTTACTATATTAATGTAATAATTTTGTATACATATGACTTTTTTTATTAAATTCATTGAAATATGTTTCAAAGTAGATAGAGTTTAAAAAGCTATAATGATGATTTTACTTCATCAAATATAAGGCTTAAAATCAGAGTTGTCATTCTATTCTAGCCATTCATTCAGCTGATTACTTTGATTGAGTTAATAAACATCTATACTTTTTATACTCTTAGTTGAGAAACCAACCTTAAGAGGATCTTCAAAATAAGTAGTTTTACAATATTGTTTGTACTATCTCCCAAACCAATCTTAAATAGGATTTTAAGTGTATCATTAAGGAAAATAGCATCATCAACTCCTCCTTTTGGGGAGATTACCTTGACTTCCATTGTCAAAGTACCCCCAAGCTCCTATTTTTTAAATTTTAGCATGGGACGAGTATCTCGTTAGAAGGGTTTGCATCCAAGATTTTAAATATGAAAAAATGGATTTAACCTAAGAAGTGCATTGGATGGGAAGGATATCCATGTTCTCAAATATCCTTGCATTTCTAGCTAACCAAATGTCCCATGAAGTTATTGAAGGTAGGCATTTCAACACTTTGGTTTAGATTTTGCATCAATGTGTGAGAACTTCTTCAACATATTCCCCTTCGCAGTAGTTTTTTTATCCTTCTAGAGAGAATATATTATAAAACATAAACATGGAAACTATTTCTTCATAATATATAAACTGATTTTTCAAAGGACAATTTTTCATTCGTGATTTTTTTCCATCTAATATCATGACATCCTAAAGTAGTGAATCACAACATCTATGCCACATTTGTTTTTCGTGATCCTCTTGCAATCTTGTTTCTTTCAGTCCATGCCCAAACTATCATATCAATTGGAAGAGATTAAATTTATTTTTCATGGGGATTTGGTAACTGATATTGGTTGAATACTTTTGTTATACATTTCCCTAAACTAGGCATCTAGTAGTGAACCTTAACATGAACAGTCCCACTCAGATGCTAAAGAACCTCAACCATGGACCTCATAATGATTTCTAGTGTGGGCCTAGGATATATTCCTATGTAGCTTTAACCGTGGAATCCACTATAGTAGGTTGGATATACCTTACAATGGTAATACCATTGTTACTCAAATCATCCTACAAGTTTCCATTTCGAACACTATTTTTACACATGCATCGCTCATCTTGCTTATAGAAAAAATAATGTTTTTGGCCAATCATGGGATGTGCAAAACACCAAGGAGTGTTTTAATTCTTTCATCCATGAGTTCCAACTTGAATTTTCATTGTCAAATGATTCTATTTTTTGAGTCATCTCCTATGAAAACATCACCGCCATCATACATTTCTTATTCAGAAAACCACTCCCTATGATGGTTTATATGAAAAAATGAAACCAATATAATCACGCCTCATGCTTTGTATGTGTTCTTGAAGAAGCCAAGAACACATCCCCTTTTTCATCTAAGGAAGTTTTTTATTTTTTCAAAAGGAGCACCAATGCATCCCTTCCCTTTCACAACACTTTTGAATCTACAATGTTTCTTGTAATGCCCTTCTTTTCCACATCTCTAGTATAGATTTATAGTTTTTCAAAGAGATTTAGATCTCCTTCCTAAGGACATATTTTTATTTCTATCCCGGGAGCATCTTCTTACATATAAGGCATCTTCATTCTAACTTTCCATATTTTTTCATTTCATCTCTTTTTATAAAATGGATGAGATTATTTCATCAAAACTTAAAGTAGTCGCATTATTACCTATGGCAACAACTAGACTATCCCATGATTCTAATAAATAACACAAAAAACTCATAAAAATATGCATTAGAAATCTTAATATCAACAAATAATAGTTGACTTACCATAGTATTGAAGGCATTCATATGCTCTATTCTCCATCCTTTATCCTCAACTTATATAACATCTTCCACAAGAACAATTTGTTCACCAGGGACTTAAACTATTGCAAAGCCCCTAACTTGTTCCACAATGCCTTTACTATAACTTCTCTTAAAACATTCCATAATACCAAATCTGGGAGACATAACTATATTGTGTTCTCTACCTTTTGATACAACTTGGTCCAGTCTTCTGTCAACATCTTTGTCGATATGGTGCATGGATCCATAATGATCCATTGATCTTTTTCCACCAAAAGATATTCCATTTTGAGCTTCCACAACTCAAAACTTTTCCCATTGAATTTATCAATCTCTATCTTTGAACTGATCATGATTTCCTTTCACCACAATAATTGATACTATAGATTTTCCACATTAACATGGTTTTCCACAAGATCGAGCCAAAATCCTTAGCCATAAAGGTGTCCCCTTGAAGCCAAACCACTCTAATACTAATTTTTCGTTTTACCCATGTAAACTTGATTGATGCAAATAAATTCTTAATAAAATTATAAAAGATGCAATGTTGTCCATGCACACACACACACACAAACATTTAACATAGATATTTTACCCTAGAAACCCAATCTCGGAAAACCATAAATATTTTTCAGTATATTCTATTTTACAATGTTACAATACAATATGCATAAACTGCAATATTCATAAACCCCTGGTCCATTATCGTTGGATTATAATACAATTGTAGTTCCTTAACTAGAATTACAAAATCATATGTTGAACCGCCATGTTCCACATAACTACT